>VNWY01001638.1:0-12964 GCA_009869845.1 Pseudachorutes palmiensis
GTTTCAACGGTACCGTCCGGCTTTTGAATTTCAATGGAACCGTCGCGATTCCGAGTTTCAATCGTTCCATCAGCTTTCTTCGTTTCAATGCTTCCGTCGGCCTTTTGAGTTTCAATGGTCCCATCCGCTTTCTTTGTTTCAACAGTCCCATCAGGCTTCTGAGTTTCAATGGTCCCATCCGGCTTTTGAATTTCAATGGAACCATCGCGATTCCGAGTTTCAATCGTCCCATCAACTTTCTTCGTTTCAACGGTTCCGTCAGCCTTTTGAATTTCAATGGACCCATCTGGACTTTTGATTTCAATGGACCCATCCCGATTTCGAGTTTCAATTGTCCCATCCGATTTTCTTATTTCGGCAATTGTGCCATCTGGATTTCGAGCTTCAATCGAGCCATCTGGGTTTTGCACTGCGACGGAGCCATCGGGACTTCGGATTTCAATGGACCCATCACGATTTCGGGTTTCAATAGTACCGTCAGGATTTCGAATTTCAGCAACAGTGCCATCTGGATTGCGAGCTTCAATTGTACCATCGGGATTTTGAATTTCCATCGAGCCATCAGGGTTTTGAATTTGAACAGAACCGTCTGGATTTCGAGTTTCAATTGAGCCGTCAGGACTTCGGATTTCAATGGACCCTTCACGGCTTCGGATTTCAACAGTCCCATCCGGGTTCTGAATTTCAACTGTTCCATCCACACTGCGTCTTTCAATGGAGCCATCCGGGTTCTGAATTTCGACAGAACCATCCGGATTTTGGATTTCAACAGTTCCATCCACACTGCGTCTTTCAATTGATCCTTCACGGCTTCGGATTTCTACGGTACCGTCAGGGTTTTGGATTTCAACTGTTCCATCCACGCTGCGTCTTTCAATGGAGCCGTCCGGGTTCTGAATTTCGACGGAACCATCCGGATTTTGAATCTCAATTGAGCCGTCTGGACTTCGAATTTCAATTGATCCTTCACGGCTTCGAACTTCAACGGAGCCATCAGCATTTTGAATTTCAATTGTACCATCTGGACTTCGAATTTCAATTGAGCCATCGCGACTTCTTACTTCGACTGTGCCATCAGGCTTCTGGATTTCAATTGTTCCGTCTAGACTGTGGATTTCAATGGAGCCATCCGTACTTCGGACTTCAATTGTACCATCCGGTTTTTGAATTTCAATGGAACCATCGGCATTGCGGATTTCAACTATTGATCCATCTGCGCTTCTTACTTGGACCGTGCCATCCGGATTTTGGATCTCAATGGAGCCATCCGGAGATCGTATTTCAATTGTACCGTCCGTGCTTCGAATCTCTATGGAACCATCACGCTTCCGAATTTCAAGCGAACCATCCTGATTTCGAGTTATAGCCTCTGCACATTCTGGATCAAGTGCAGCTTCATCTAGATCCGCGGTGTCAGCGCAAAGTGGAATTTCAATGACGCATCCTGCATAATCTTCAGGATTGAATTCAGCTCCTGATGGAGCTATGCCACTGCATTCTGCAGAGCCTAGTGTTTCCTCGGCCTGACATTCTTCTTCTTCAGTTGCAGCACCGCACTCGTCGGCTGGAGTCTCAACACTTTCTCCTTCCGCTTCAGGACATTTTTCATCGATCTCAACGCATTCTTCATCGGCGCCTTCACCAGTTCCATCTTTGGGACCAGAACCATCTGCGTCCGCAACGCATCTAAGCACTAATGGGTCTTGAGCGCCGGTGTTTTTCGCTTCTTCAATCGGATCCTTTTCCTTCATATCCTCAGCAGGAACGCATGGATCCTGATTCTTTGCATCTGCAGCGTATCCTTCTCCTTGTGCAAACGTCTGGTCTTTTCCCCGTCGCTCCAAATAGTTGGCGACATAGTCGTAGATATTCGGTGGACAGTCTCTCAGCACCTACGCTAGGACAAAGGCCTCTATAATAACGCCCTCTAATTTACACAATGCATAAAACGGCGGATAAACCTTACATTTTGTGCTATTTCTGTCAAGAGCTCAAGGAGTCCGGGTGGTACAGAGGGCAAGCATTCCGGTGGACACGGACACGGACATGGTCCCGGGGGAGGTGGATCAGGCTTGGACACAGGAGCACATGGATCTGGCTTGGTCACAGGGGCACACGGAGAAGGCTTGGACATGTCTTGGACGCCGCTTCACACTTTGCCTCAGCTGGACATCACATACGTCGAAAACTATGGAATTTTGAAGTCAAAAATGTAAATACTGGATTTCCTTCCAGGTTTTTCTTCCTGCTTGTCATGTTTTAGAAAACTTGTTTTTTAGCAAAACGTTCGCGTCCATGACGACTTTGAAAAGGGCTCTCACGCTGGCCATTCCTGTCAATACAATAAAAAAAAGGTCAGGAATATGACGTGGTTGAACTTTGCATTCAAGTCTACAATAAAGGTCAACGAAAAAACAAAAAGGTCAGCCATCATCACTTCATCACGTAGAAAAAAGCGCGTCGAATTCTTTAAAAAATCGTCGCAAGCGCACAGAATCCGCCCAAGGGGGTCGGCAACCGCTTTTTCTCTCCTAAAAAAATTCAGCAAAAAACCTGGATTTCCAGAGACACGTCATTCGTAGTTTGTCTCGAGTTGTCAACTGACAAGTCCATTGATTCCCTGTCACCTGTCAATTCTTTATCATCATCTTGTCAGCTTCCGGTACACGAAGGACGAAGGTAAGCTTCCTGTTTATCAATTGAATTACGATTACTCAAAGTATTCGGCCAGACAGAGCTTCAGCTGGAATTAAGTGTACATTGAGTAAAACCCTTTAGATTGTTTGAATGAACTGTTGCAGGGTCATTAGCTGAATCGAGTAGAAATGGTGCATCCCAATGGAAACAACACGTACGTCAATTCAGAGGAAGAAGAGATCACGTTTAGTGACTCTGGTGATGAAGCTGTGGTTCCTGCACCCCCTACAAAGGTAAGAATACCACTAGAACTGTGAGTCTAGCGATAAAAAAGCGATTACTATGAATGACTTTGCCAATTTGTAATGATTTGCAGAAGGAAGTTGCCAAAGGTGGTTCGTCGGATGTGAAAAGTACGGCAGCTCAACAGAGCGCTCGTGATGCTGGGGGAAGCAGCGGTGCTAAAGCAGATCCCAAGCCGATCATCCAACCAACGTTTTCTGCCCCGCCATCGGTGGTTACTGCTCAGGTAATGAGGACTTGTCTGTTGATTAATATCTAAATCGTAAATAATGTGCTTTCTTGATGTTTCTTTAGGTTGAGGTCTACAGTTTGGAGTTTGAGAACCTTCAGAGAATGAAATTAGGAGCCATTAAGGAGCTTGGGGTTAAGTACAAACTGTTGGAATCGCTCGACTTGGGATGTGATAAAGCGATTGAGCAGATACGTCAATTGGGCAAAGAAGAAATTGCTAAAGAGTTGCTCCAGAAGTATGGACACTTTGACCTGAACAAGAAGGCCAACGACTACACTGAAAAGTTGGTCCTGGACGAACTAGGCCTGGCTCCTCCCATTCCGGAAGCGAAAGCAAACGAGTCAGCCGACCTTGGCGATGGGATTTTGGATTCGATTGAAGACGATGACGAAAGAGCTGAGCTGGATGACCTGATTCTAGAAGTTGAACGGAAGAACAAACTCAACCAGAAAAATGCAGAGAAGCTTCAAGCAGCAGCGGAGAAGCTGTTCCAAATACAAGAGAGCATGCAAGTGGAGCAACAGAAACGGAATGAGTTTATAGAGAAATGTAATGCTGTAGCATTGAAAATCTTGGAAGAAGCCCCTTAAAAACGATTGAGACTGTCGAGTAAGTGTAATCCACTGGAGTCAGTTTATTCAAATCAGTTGTAAATGTATGAATTTTGATTGCAGGTTTTCCAATTGGTCAAGGCAGTTCAACAAGTTAAAAGTTTTGTTTTTGCGTCTATCCGGCATTCCACCGTCTGCAGCCGTAAGCCAATTTATCTTAATTATAATTAACCTGTCTCCAAACGTGTTCCTTTGGCTTGTAAAGTAAAGCTTCCTTTTCCAATTTTATACTCTTGACTTCTTGACTTTGGAATCTAAGCTCCTGTGCAAATTCTAAATGTGCTGTTCGGTTAATTTTATTCCTCGTGTCATTGGGTTTGGAAGATTTCCACCCATTGGTTATTGATCGTTGTGTCAACCTTCATTTTAACTAGGACAAACTAGTCTAAACGTCAACAAATCATTCACCCCTCCTCGTGCATGTGTGTTGTTCCATTGCTCCAAAGAGTATTTGATTTACTGCTGAAACCGGTTGCAGGACTATGACCCGGCCTTAGGATATTTTGTTCCTCGGTTTAATCAACTCCATATTCCTTCCTTTAGTTGTGTTTCAGCCTCTGCCTTTTGGGTTTGTTCATCTTGTTCAACCTTTTGGTCTGTAAATAATCAATTGCTCACTAAAAGACAAGGAGAGAAGATAAGGCATTTCCAGTAGATTCTGGTTAACCACAGTAAGGGTAATCTCAACCCTTGGCCATTGGGTAATGAGCCTGTGGTTGTCACTTGTCACCAACCAAAAACCAAAAGTTCATAGTCTGGCTTAAGTCTAAATTAAGTCAGTCTCTGAAAAGATGGGGAGTGTGGAAGGTAATAAAAATATTTAATTTTCAATTATAATTTTTCATGATTTGTTGATATTTTTATTTAAGCTGTAAAAGAGAACGCCGGGTCTGAATCTCCATCTCCAAATGATTCAGAAAAGCGGAAGAAAACAGTGACACTCCCTCATGAGGATGACAACTCAGAAGAATCAGAGGATACACCACTCATCGGGTCAAAGGTGAGACACAAGATGAAATTATTCTTAAAATTACTGTAAGAAATTACTGTTTTGTGTATACTTTTAGAAACTCCCGTTCCCCAAGTCAGTTTTCTTTATTTTTCTAAACGAATTCTGCGAACGTTACTCCTTTTATGGACTCGAAGGTAAACGATTGGAATTCCGAATGGTTGATGGAGTCTTTAAAACTTTTTCTTGATTTTAGCAATCTTGGCTTTGTTCCTTCGCAATGTGCTCAACTACACGGAAGCAGCTTCGACAGTCATCTACCATCTTTTCGTCATGATCGCTTTCACTACACCGCTTTTCGGAGGAATCTTTGGGGACTCTATCTTGGGGAAATTCAAGTAAAGTTGCGTTCTGTTCTAGTCAAACTAATTTATGAGAAAAGGATTACCATGATTGGTCTGTTTTTCTTTTCAGAACGACTGTTTACTTCTCCATTGCTCACTCCATTGGGAGCACAGCTTTGGCTGTTGGTGCTCTCCCATTCCTAACAGTACAATTGGGGTAATCCGCTAACCTTAGATCAATTACCCAAATTATTGCTAATTACTAATTTATATCATTTGCAGGACAATGGTTACCATTTTGGCTCTTCTTGTGACCGCAGTTGGCATCGGTGGGATCAAACCAAACGGTGAGCCTTTCTTTATGATTTTAAATACAAAAATATTAATTTTCATTATATACTATTCACAGTTGCTGCATTCGGTGGTGACCAGTTTAAACTTCCAGAGCAAAACGATCAGCTCGTCCTTTACTTTTCAATTTACTATGTTTCTATCAACGTTGGAGCAACGCTGTCGGAAATCTTTACTCCAATGCTGCGGAAGGACGTGGGCTGTTTTGGTCAAGACACTTGCTACTCACTTGCATTTGGTAAGTCACTAGTCACAGGTCACTAACCGGAGTGTTTGATTTTTAATTTTAATTTCAGCCGTTCCAGCAGTAATTATGATCGTGTCACTCATTGCTTTTGTTCTTGGGAAGCGAATGTACAAAATCAAACCAATAACGGAAAGTGTGACTGTGAACACCCTGAAATGTGTTTTCTACGCCATTGGGAATCGGAAGGAGAAGCGAGACGTGGAGCACTGGCTGGACTATGCTAACGACAAGTACAGCGAGTCTTTCATCAACGAAATCAAATCTCTAATTCGAGTGACGATTTTACTCACTCCTTTGACCATTTTCTGGTCCCTTTGGAGTCAAATGGGAACAACATGGACATTCCAAGCCACTCGGATGGACGGGTACTTTACAGAGTCATACAATATCAAACCGGATATGATTCAAGTGAGTTTATTAGTAACATCCACACTTTGATTATTCTTTAACCTCCTGTTTTTTATTTGGCAGGTGACGAACAGCTTTTTGATTTTGTTTTTAATCCCACTGTTCGACTTAGTGTTGTACCCATTGTTCGCCCGCTGTGGGATTTTGGTGAAATCCATCAACAGAATTGCTTTTGGTACTTTCCTGATGTCGATCGCTTTCATCATTGCTGGAACACTGGAAGTTCAACTCGAAAAATCCAGTGCCACTCTTCCTTCCAGGAAGGAGACTAGTTTCAATTTCGTCAGTAATCTCCCGTGTCAGCTCCATGTCACAATTCAACCAGTTTTTGTGGAAAGGCGGCTCATCGGGAGTATTGGAATGCCGGAACTTGAGCTATACAGAGCAACCGTAGAACAAAACCAGAACATCATGTTTTCTCAAATCGCTGCAGTTGATTACAATATCACCATCACTCCTTTCGGTATTTGCACTGTGAGCAGTAACGAAACCGAACTTGTGTTCCCTTCGACCGAATATCTTCCTCAGCCGGGTCAAGTTCAGACTTTCCTGTTGAGCAACGACACCCTTGGCAATGGTGTCATTGTACCAAGCCAAACTCATGAATCCCTTACAAAATCGGAAGAGGGGAATGCCAAATGCAGAATCATTGGAGACATTCCATCGCAAAAAACTTACTCCATTCAATTGACATCTCCATTCCGGAGCAACTATTCAGCAATGTTTAGCAACAAAGATCAAGAAACTATTTACTTCGAAGTGGACCCTGGGGCGTAAGTACTGGGAGTTTAAACTTTAAAACCAAAATTATACAGTACCTTAATCGTTTTTTTTATTTCAGGTACAATGTCAGCATTATTTTGAACGACGATGACCCCAACACAACAGACATTGTTCAGAACTTGGGCCCAGTTCGTCTCCTCACTGGTGGAAGTTACCTCCTTGGCGTTTTCCAGAGCCCAGTCTCAGGGGTAAAAATTCTTCCAATAAAACACCAATTGACGCTAGAAATACGCTAAATATAATTTCCAAAACGAAATCAATTGTTGCTTTATAGGAAATCTCAGTCCATTCTTACACGCTCACGCCACCGAACATAATTCATATGGCCTACCAACTCCCGCAGTACATTTTCCTCACATTTGCCGAAATATTTGTGGCAGTCACAGCCTACCATTTTTCTTACGAACAGGTAAAAGGGCTATTTTTAAATGGACGGTTTATCTTAATCAGACAGTCACAATCACAATTTGTTTTATTTCCAGGCCCCAGTCAGTATGAAATCGACGGTGCAGTCAATATGGTTGATGACAATGGCCGGTGGGAACCTGATAATTGTTTTATTCGTTGGTTTCGACATCTTCCCATCGCAAGCGACGCTTTTCTTCTTCTTTGCGGGTTTGATGCTACTCGGGACAGGGATGTTCATTTTCCTCGGCTACAATTACATCCCACGCCCACCAGATGAAGATCATGAAGAGGAACCAGCCACACCACCATCACGACGAACCCCTCGGAGACGACAATCCATAGCAGAAACAGTTGCTACTGGCATCAAGTAGCCTTTTACTTTTCAACTTTAATTTTGTACTCATTTTACTACGCACACGCAAGTTCAATAATCAATTTTAACTTTGCTCAACCGTACTCTGTATACGTCTTGATCAGGAGCAGGGATAGAATGGAAATGAGGGTTACAGCGATGGAGTTCATTCGGGAAGCGGTGCACTGAGACGGGTCCCTCGAGCCCAAGAGGCAGCTAGTGAATTCCGTGATTCTCACTTCGCTACACACAACGCTTCCTCCACCGCCGCAGCATTTGTTGAGGAAAGGACGGATTGATCGTGCCTGTTCTGTAAATTATAATTCATGGGTTTCCATTTTGACTGAGTTGAATGAATGTATACCGAAAAGTCTGAGATGAGGGTTGGGGTTATGCAGGTTCTTATTCATTTCGAAGATTTCGTCTGGTGTGGTATTCAACCGGTGCATATTCAAGCAAGTCCTGGTCAATACAAGCAAATCCTTTGCTTCCCGATTATCAGCTTTCCCAACAACGTTTGGGATATTCCAGGTCTCTTCTGCTAATTGCTCCAAAGTGCTCGGCTCTTGATATGAACCACCGTCCTGACCATCGCTCCTGGCTGTGAAAGACAGGAAGACGATGCAAAACAAGGTCAAAGGGGATGACATGGGTCTCATGTTTCATCTGACCTTGGGGGATGTACTTGGGAAAAGGAGGCTGTGTCAACAAAGGCACACATGGGTGACCCTGACGATAGAATCCATGTCATGGGGTGGTACTTTCAAATTACTAATCGTATGACGAAGGTCACATTGCGGTTTCCAGTACCCTCCGTTACACAACTTCCACGTCGTTCAAAACTTTGCTTAAAAGCGTAGCTTAGGTAGGCTGTAGACTTCAGATAAGGAAATCGTCCGAAGTTGATAAAATTGGTTAAAAAATGATACGAAGGCTAATCCTTTCGGTTTTGTTAATTTTCCTTTTTCTGTATCCATTCATGGTCCAACCAGCTCCGATCCTGGTTCTGGTAATGTATAGAACTTTCTGGATCTGGGAATTAAGTGTTTACTAATTAGTCCGAAATTTAGGGCGATGGCGACGACATTGCAGGGATACCTCCACGAGTGACAAAGGACAGAGTTCCTCCGAAGGCCACAAAAGACAAGGTTCCTCCACGGGTTACAAAGGAAATCATATTGGATCGTGACCGTGGAACATCAAATCCACAGATCCAAGATCTCGATGAAAGGCGTAAGAAATTAAATTAATTTGGAATTCAACAATGTGCCAAATCTCTTTCTTTTTCAGTATTTTTTGGTAATCTTTTTGGCAATAATGGGAATAATGGCAATGGCACCAACAACAATGGCTTCCCAGCTGCAACGCATAGCATTTCATTCGGCTAAAGTGACATTCAAGACGCCATTTTTACCATTCAGATCACCACTTTTGAAACTAGATTTTCCAGACAACGTTTTACCCACCTTACAATTAACTGTGAATTATTTCTATTCTGTCGATTAAAACCACTTCATGTTCGGTGTTTTGGAAGTCTGGATGAGTGCAAATAATACTGGGCCAACTGCGGCATTTCCATTTTTAGGTTAAGCAAATCACTGGAGAATCTTTATAAAGGACCTTTGTCGCTATTTCGATTTCACACTGATTAGAATCCACTTGAGATCCAATTAACGAATCAAACGACATGTTATCCACCCGGGGTTCCCTGCTTGTGGCTGCAATGGCGTCCCTTGGGATGTTTGTGCTGTCACTACCAACCGTAAGATTCCATCAACTTAATTAAAATCTCGTTAACTTTCTAAATTGCAGAAGCAATTGATAAACAATGAAGTTGCACCGGAAATGCTCAAGATGCTTTTTGAAGAGGCACGAGAGACTCTCCCACCGGAAGTTCTTAGGGCTTTGTATGATGAAGCAAGGGTCAAACTCACACCGGAAATGCTTGACAGCATCTTTGGACACGGCCTTGGGGCGGATCTGGATTTTGAAGGACGTGACCCTGTTGACCCTGGAATCAACCTCATGAGTCCTTCAACGAGACGTAAAATTAATTTTAAATTAAATTCATTTGAATAATCGATTAATTTGATTTTTCCAGTTTTTTTCGGAAACAATAACAGCAATGGTGGTGGGATTGGATGTCTCTTCAATTTGACGTGCTACTTGCAAAACGCTCCGAACAACACTGCTTCCCTTACGCTCGTCCCAGCGCTAGCGATTCTATTATCAGTCATTGGATAATTCACCATTAACTTTTAATCTTCTTAACTTAATCCCAAGTTTACGTGTATTTACCTTAAATTAATTACTTCAGTCATAAATAAAATTCAAAAGGATCCATTCATTAGTCGATTTTTTGTCTTTGTATTGTCAAATGTAAAATGTATTGACTGAATTCATTCGATTGGGAAAGGGTCATGTATGCCCAAGAAGGTTTGTTCTAGGTGCCATAAATTCCCTTTTGAGGTCATCGGAATGACATTCTTTCTTAGTAAATCAGGAAGACACCGGCGGAATAGAGGTTATGTCAATATCCACAATTTTATTTAAAGTTTCCGATTTTCGATGACACTCATTGTCACTTTCGTATTGACAGTTGAGCCCACTCGATATCAGTCACAAAATGCATCCCTGTGGACACTCGGTCGTGGCCATCCTTGTGGTCATTGTCCTACCTTTTGTCATCAGTCTCCCAGTCAAGGTAAGTTCCAACTTCTCCAGGTTTCTTAAATTAATTGAACTGTATACTGGATCAAAGGGACCACATGGCATAAATGTAAGGCCGACAAAGACTCCACCGGAAATGAAAAGTGACAGGATGTCAAGCGCAATCGGAAGTAACGAATAAGTCCATAAGTCCAAGGTTCGCTACAACTTTCCTCCGAAGAGTTTTCGGACTTTCGACGCCTTCAACCTCAGCAGGAAGATTCTGTAAAATCTAAATTATTATAAATTAATTATTTCTAGATCTAATCCATTCTTTTGTGGTTTGCAGTTTTGGGTAATTTGTGTAATATCTGGAGCTATTTGAACAACCCAAAATCGTCCAATTGATTCAACATCAATTACTCTGCTTCCGCTCTGTTCCATTCTGCTGGCCCCATTTTATCAAACCGCAGGAGGAACTATTGTTTAGCACCTGGCTAAATGCTCAATTTACAAATGACAAAATAAGAACAAAAATAAACAATGGGTCGTTGATTCGAATGAAATCGAGGGCCTTTCCCATCCTCCCTTCCGAAAATTGTAGTTTAGCTGAATTCCAGACAAGTCATGGAAATTAATGGACAAGAAAAGTCAATTTGCTCATCACAAATCCATTTGTAAACAATGGCCAAGGACGCCGGTACTCAAGTGGGGCAAATCAGAATGAAGTAAATTGTGATTTGTAATGATTCACAAAGGAATCAAGCAGTGAAGCCGACGTGCTGGAAGTTGAATAATGAATAATAGGGCATACTGCGCTAACAGGGCGCATTTTGATTGGTTTATGCCAGCTAGAGGTTATTACTTCCAGTCAGTTCTAAAATACTCTCCAGTAATACTGTACGTTTCAAAAGTTATAATAAATCAAGTACATGGGGTATAAATAGGCTCCTGCTGTCACCACCAGTCGATGTAACTCTTCCCGAAGTGTTCGAACTTGTCTGCTTTTGAGGAAGCAAGGCCAAGGAAAATAGGAATACAGAATGAAGTAAATTGTGATTTGTAATGATTCACAAAGGAATCAAGCAGTGAAGCCGACGTGCTGGAAGTTGAATAATGAATAAAGGGCGCATTTTGATTGGTCTATGCCAGCTAGAGGCTATTACTTCCAGTCAGTTCTAAAATACTCTCCAGTAATACTGTACGTTTCAAAAGTTATAATAAATCAAGTACATCAGTTATAAATAGGCTCCTGCTGTCACCACCAGTCGATGTAACTCTTCCCGAAGTGTTCGAACTTGTCTGCTTTTGAGGAAGCAAGGCCAAGGAAAATAGGAATCATCAGGAAATCAGCGATGATAGCGCCAAAGTAGATTTTGAGGAGTTGAGCCTTCCTCTCTACCCTACGTTTAAAAGGATCCCAGTCATCTTTTTCATGGTCATCTACGTCAACTTCGTCCGTCGGATTGTCATCCTCTTCCAGAGAATCTTCAGAGAACAAAGTCACATTCATGTTTGGGATTTGAGCCTTCGGGGTTGCGGTAATGAAGGAAGTTCGATTAGCCACTGCTGACGGGTTGAAGCCATCTGGAAGTGTGGATTGGAATCTGACCATCGCAACGCAGATCCCAAAGAAGGAAAATCCCAAAGACAATCGCGTTTGTACCAATCCAGCGCTGTGTAGTTAATCTCTGGAAATAACATAAGAATGTTAAAATTGATTTTCCAGATGCCCAATTTACTATTGCTTATACCCCGCACAAGTAGAGAAATGATGACAGTGTTTGTACAATGCCAGCACCGATAGTAAAGAAAGTACAAGCGATGAGGAACTTGATATGAACCGTGACTGTTGCCAATTCATCAGAATGGTGGATCACCAGTGCAGAGGTTACAGACGCCAGTATCCCATTGAACTAAAAGTTGTCAGAAAATTAAGAACATGAGATAAGAAATGAGGCAAAATACTCAATTAACAAATTACAATTGAGAGCACGGCTATAACGAGTATGAGCTTGTTGTGCGTAATGAAGCACATTTTGAGAACTTGCACTGCTTCAACCCTGAAGAACAATAGGAAGGAATTGGTCACTTTCAAAGGATGTTTAGTTGTGGTCAGAATAACCAGAGTGGTCCTTAGGGTTTTCTGGATGATGAATCAATCCTGAATTCGAGGAATGGGCTATGAATAAATAAGGAAAAAAATTGCAATTATCTCCAATTATACTCGCGTGAGCCAGGGCCACCACCACCTCCTCTTTCCTGCAAAGCGTCATTACAAAGTCAAAGATTAAAAGGATCATTTACACAATACAGTAGAGACAATTCCTTCCATGGACTACGACAGGAAATGAGTACCTTCCTTGGGGATGTTGGTCAATGTGGAGGTCATATTGACCCAGGTCGAAAACAATTCACTTTCACTGTCTCACCTTCCACAACAAACGGACGCGTAGGGTGCATTCACACAGCCTTTCGCCGTATTCTCACATGAATATTTATGTTTTAATATTTAATTTTGTTCTCGGTATTCCAGATTCCTCCAAAAAATACTTTTAAACAAATATAAAAATATGAAATACAAAAAATATTTAAAATATAAAATATAAAGATCAAGAAATTTATGATATGCATGCAGTGAAAAAATTAATGTTGCCATCATTTTATTCCCCCAAGGCAAAAGCTGAGCA
>VNWY01001639.1:0-12959 GCA_009869845.1 Pseudachorutes palmiensis
TGATGTGGCCGGAAGTGACGTGGCGATGAGTGGTGGACATGGACATGGACAGGGAGAGGGACATGGCCATGGACAGGGAGAATGACAGGGACCTAGGGGAGACCAGGATGCTACGCCACATTGCTTTTAATGGAGCTTCCAAAATCCACGTGTGGGTGGGCGGTGACTGTACAGTTCATTTATGCAGTGCATGCAAAGCTCCTTATTTAAGGCATTAAATCCTGGAAAATTGCAGTTATTTAAGTTGCAAGGTTTAAAATTCGGTTTAACGGGTAACTTTTAGAGGCGCGTGGGTATAGATTTTTTTTGAAGCGCAGTAGAACGCGGTAGAACCTTGTCCAGACTTTTAATTTCCTGACTTGCAGAGAATAATTACTTTAGTGCAATCTTACCACCATCTTTATATTATTTGTTCAAAAGTGGAAAGACAATGGGAATGGGAACTTACCTTGACAAAATCATGAATGGTGTGAACACATATTCTGGAACAATTGGTTCAGTCAAAGGAGATTTAATAGCAGTTTTCCTATATGACGTTCACGTATGTGTAGGTTGATTGAGACCTTTTTCAATAAAGTCATTAAATGATAATCTGGACAAGAATGGAAGGGCGCCCTGTGGATTAAATATTAGCATAGGAATTGAGGAAGTGACCTATAGACTTTGGCATTTGCCAACCTAAATGGCCCTTACAGTTTTGGCAGTGATCAAATTACATTTCTATCATGAGGAGGAGTTGAGATTTCTACCTTGCAAAAATACGAATTTTATGATCTCTGGGTCATTGAAGGTGGACCAGTTTCAAGCAGGATCCATTTCAGTAGGCGGATTTTGCAGATTTTTGATGAATATCAATTTTGCAAAAAATGTTTTAATTCCAGTGATTTCACACTCTGGAAAACTAAGGCTGTAAATTAATTACAGTTTGTAAAGGTTATAGCTGGGCGTGTTACAATCAAAAATTAGCTCAAATCATAATGATTTTTGTATAAAAAAAAAGTAATTCCTATAAATTGAAAAGGTCAGAATGTAAAGGTGCTAATAAAATTCATCCTGCGTGAAACTGAAGGGACTTCACCACGTATTAAGTTACTACTCCTATAAAATTATTTGCAAACTGTTTTATTGACCTAGATTCCAATACATTTTCGCAGAAGACTGAATGGAATCTGGGTTTGGCATGTGAATTGTGCCTAAAATTTCTGCAATAATTTTTATAATACAAAAAAAGAATTTCTTAGCAGCAGGCCGCTACTGTGGCCTTCTACATCATTAAATTCTTTTTATAACTAACTTTTAGATTTTCGAAATTTTACTATTGTTGTGGCTTTCTGTTCATTTTGTAACTTTTGCGAATTACACGGATGAATGCATTCGCAAAAAAGGCTTTCTTCCTGCTTAGCTTTGTGCTTGCACTCGTTGATTTTTCGCACCTCTACCTTCTACTCGTGTGCACTTATAAAGTATAATAATTTTGCCCTGAAACAAAAGAAATCTTAAACGTCAATCAATTTTCTTCTGGTTTTAATTGTTTTATGAGAGTCGATGAGACCCTGGATTTTCAATTGTAAGATTCCTAATGGAGATTAAAGG
This sequence comes from Pseudachorutes palmiensis, assembly GCA_009869845.1. NCBI lineage: Eukaryota > Metazoa > Arthropoda > Collembola > Poduromorpha > Neanuridae > Pseudachorutes > Pseudachorutes palmiensis. The sequence continues at coordinate 1,594 of VNWY01001639.1, forward strand.
AATTACAAGTTCACCTTGTTCCTGGCTTTACAATCTGCCCAATTCCTTTCCCTTCAACAATGAGCAATCTGTGCGAGTCCATTGTTGTAATTGTTGTCGAACATATTCAGCGTCATAAGGGATTCGAAGGAGAATCGACCACGCCTGCAGTCCAAGGATTCCCAAATTCACTTCAAAACTTGCATCTTTTTAGTCTCCTTAATTATTTTAAGAGTCGGAAAGTGCAAAAAAGACAATGATGTGGCTGATGTGAAACACAACAGGAAGTTCGCATAACGTAGTCAAATTACTCCCACATTAGACGCGAGTTGAAGTTGATTTTAATTATGCGTAAATGAGAATACCCTGCAGTGGAATGCAATTCTTCAACTTTTGACAACTTACGGGAGCACCTTGGTGCACTTTGTTTCACAAATTAACAATATTTGTAACACTATTCTTAATTAGTTTAACGCTTGTAATCATTCCTTGTGCTTCTTTAAGCTTCACTTTAAGGTTGCTTGTGTTTGCTCAAGAATTAGAGAATTTATTGTCAAAATGTGACAAGGAAAGGTAACAAATGAAGGATTTAGGGAGACTTAAAGAATTCTGTCAACAATCAAGTCCATGTATTGTTGTTATTTCCGATGAGATGGCAAAACCGTGTACAAGATTATTGAAATGTTTCCAACAACCTTCGCTTTTTCAAACTAATTGTTGACAAGGGTGTCAAGTAGTTGCATTACGATTGTGTGCTAACTATAATCCTGCGATCATTTAACTATTTTGGTCCATTCTCAGACACCCGATGACAACTCCAAGGGTAACTTGGGTGACAATCATTATGGTCTTCCGTCAGCATTTGGTGATATGGAGGTGAAACCTTTTCATTTTGGTGACATTTACCTTTTAGAATGGAATTTATGTCAAATTAGTGTGATAAAATAAATGCTGTTAACCTTAGACGATCATCATACCCATAAGTCAGAAAACCTTGGCACCCACCTCATTCTCATGTAATTTCTGTCGTTTTAAAGTAGATTTAGTTTCGGAAAATATTCAGGAAGTTGAGCATATAGCTATTACGGCTGAGCTTTATTTTCCAAATGTTCTCATGGCAAGTGATTGCGCAGAATCGAGGGTCGTCGGCGCGTCAAATATGACGTAGAGCTTATAATGCGGTTTACATAAGGAAACTTTCCCCTTGTGTTCTTCATTGCATCCTGTCACCTTTGCTCATGCGCGTGGCCCATACGCAACCAAGGAGCAACGCACTGCCAGACTTTGTTACAAATGTTGAGTGAAACGTGTCCAACGCACCTGTTTACTGTGATTATATTCTTGTAAATTGTTGATTGGTATCTCATGTATAAGATGTTATTAACCCTTCCTTCTTTCTGCTCTCGGGACATGATTTTCCCATATTATTAGTAGCCTACATTTCCTAATTAATGCTTATGATTTCATGCGCTTCATTGTTTCAAGCTTGTCCGTTGTCTCATATTGACACTCATGCTCATCACTCATGCGCAGTTAAACACGGATGGGTTTCGTCAAGTGGAATCATCAAGTATACATCCCTGTGTGTGTCCTCTGAACAGGAGCTACTTCTTGTCAACAAAGACCCTTGACTGATTTACTTTGAAAATATTTTTACGAATTTTGTGGAATTTTATTACGTGAAACAAAGTACGGTAGTAAAGCCGTTTAATGTGAGTCAGTAGTAAAAACTGTTCCTGTGAAGGTGGTTATCCTCACTACTACTGTGTGTAGTAAAACAAGTAAACTGCATCCTCTAGCCTCGTAATAACGGTCCACTTTTGCAATAACTTTTAATTAATTCAAATGAAAACGAGTTTTACGAGAGACAATTTAAAAGGTGAAGAATCCCCTTTTACTTTTTCATTGTAAACTACACTTATAAGACGTGTATGCACATTTTTCCGCTTTGTTCCCACCACACAACGTGAAGATTTCCAATTCGCAAGTTCAGCCTTATTTTGTCTTTGCAAATCACGTTCACGTCGGTGCCTATGCTGTTAGCCTTACAATTAATGCCAATTAATTTCATATATTTTCTCAAATAGAAGAAAAAGTTTCTAATTTGTGAGCCAATGATTTCCAAAAGCAAAACTTGCCAAAATTCAGCGAGCATGAACAGGTGAATAGGAGCAAAGGCCAAGAGAATTTGAAATTAGGTTTTCTGAGACTAATAAAATGGCTGGAAATCAGCGGGGAACTTTAGAATATAATTTCAAAAATGGAAGCCAAAATGCATCTCTGAAAGTAGAACGGGTTATAAAAATTTTGACAGAAGCGTGACTCCGGATTCCAGTGGATGGGCTTTCAGTTTATAGAAATATTTATTACAATTGTGTCACACAAGATCCAACTTTACGATTTATAAATTAGAAATCTGTTCATGATTAATAAAGACGCTAATTTAATTTAAGACCCTGCATTTTTTGCTCACTTGGTATTGAAGCGAATTACGTCAACAACTTCTTTCCAATACTTCAATCATCTTGCTTCCAAATTGCATCTTTGATTTTAATTTGCATCTTTGATATAATTTGCATCCTTATACCAATTATCAAAAGTTTAGCAGTTGCGCAATATTTTATTGATTTATCTTGATTACTGATGGGAACTGATGATAATTGGAGCTTATTTAGAATCCTTCGTCGTCAGTTGAAGCGAAACCTCGTCATGAGCTCGTATATGATTTAATACATATACGCGCCTTTTACGCGCAATTCCGTTGTCCCCATGATTGCGAATTATTTTCACCTTGCAGACGGTAGCGTATATGTATAAACGCATTGAACATAATTAATAGAAATTAGTTACGCAATGCCATGAGACACTTTCCATAGACTAATTGGGTGGATTTTATAGATTTGTTATGATAGTATAGCACTCGTGCGTAGCTCTATAGTTGAGTGGCCTTGTTTGAACGGATTCGTTCTTCTGTTCGACATTGAGAGCTCGACGACTGAAATCATTATGGTTCCTGGTTCGATCTATTTTCCATACCCCTACTTAAGTGTCTAATGACTCCAATAAGAGATCCTCATTAACAGCACCAAGGTCAAAGTGGATATGGTATGGAGCCCATTCATATTAGATCTCAAGACAGGTGAATGACAATGAAAATCCAGTCAACCCACAACACTATATGGAAATCAATTAGACTTTAAAGGACATAAATTGAATCACAATCATGCAGAAAATTCTGCAGCGGAGACGTGTAATGGGATCTCCATGGCTCAGAATGACTCTGTGCAAATATCAGTCAGCATTGACATTGGAAACAGAAGGCAGCAAGGTTCTCATTTGCACTTTTGTGGTTCCGTAAACCAATCAGAAGCAAGGAATCCCTTAATTCACAGGTACTTGGACGTTGACTGATTGGAAGTTTAAGGAAATACATTTCTGCACATGAGCACAATAAATGATATTTTGCTCTCCTTTGTGCAACAATCAAAAGACCCAATCAATCTTGGGATTTAAAGAAGACAACTCTTCTTTCTAAATCATGGTCAAAGCGCATGCGTAGTAGACGTATGCGTAGTAGTAGAGGAGTGCAGTGTAGGATGCATGTACCGGACATGTAGAACACTTTTACCCAGTGCAGATCCATTGGCTTGAATCAATTATAAAATTAGAACTTCCAGGAATGCTTGGCACGCGAGACATATTATCACGTTGCAATCGTTTTCAATTGTCATCGAACGCCAGTAGGACACTTTAACGTTTAAAACGACACTTACTGCGACTGCGTGATGACGCATGGAATATTTATTATTGAAGATGAATCAAACATTCTCGTAGTTTTAATAAATGTGACCTTTCTTTAGAGCTTATACGACCTGTAATTTACCACATTATTTACGCCTGACCATTGTCTCCTGATTGGTCCATTTACTGAACGATCTTCAGTTGAAGGTGAATCGTAGGTGGATTCCGGTGGAATTATTGCACACAATACCATTGTTTATAATTCAGATCCTCAATTGTTTTCCCTTTCTAAAATCCCTTAGTCAGATATTACCGTCGTGTGACTCTCATCGGTCACCTCAAAGTTAAAGAGCATGCGTCGATATAGGACAACTTTCAATCTCCATTTTTGAAATGGCAAGCCGCTATAGTGGTGGTGGTGATGAGCGATCTTAAATGGAAATTTAACGATCCCATTTTGCATCCTTTATGTAACAGTGCACTCTACAGTACAATGTAACCTGTAATTATGGACCATAAAACAAGACGAATAGGAAAGGGTGGGAAGATGCACATGGACATGATTTGCCGAAAACAAAGAAGTTAGCTCAAGGTTGTCAAAATTGGGTCATTTTCAAACGTAACAATTGTTTTTCAAAAGTTCTGCTTCCGGATATACCTTTGGCTTAGGCCTTGGTCTTGTGAAGAAAAAAAGTTTCGTAAGGAGTTGACAAAGTCTAATTTTTTAGCACAATTTAAGGCCTACATGGCGATAAATGATTTGAGCTGTTAAAATTTTAGTGACTAGATTTTCCTATATAATTAATTAATTTTACTTCTGCTGAGAGTTCCAAGGTGGTGCATAATTTACAAAATTGAAGATTCTCTTTGCAGGTCATTATCACATGGCCCTTCTTCATTTTGCACTTGGTGGCGAATGAGGCGTGACGAGATGCTCATCCTTAATTTGAAGGTGTAACATGGATGCAGTTTTGGGTTAATGGGATGCAAAAGAATCAGACAGACCAGGGTTGCTCTTAACTTTTTGGCATGCTTTTGGCAAGAAATTATCAGTTGTATGATGAATTGTTTCAGCATGGAAATGACACTTGCGACCAAAGCCCTTGAGGTCTGCTCCTATACCTTAAACGGCTTTGTCTCATTGGCTACAAGAATGCATTCCAATTTAATCCCAAACTGTTAAAATTATGAAGGAAATTAAATAAGATTCGAATATAATTCTGATTTTTGGAAAGGCAAACCTTGACATAAAGGAAACGAGGGACGTAATTTCATATTTTAAAATTGACAGAAATATTACCGAAAGGGTTTTCAATGAATTTCCCAATTCAATCAAAATTTCCCTTTTTCTGAAGATCATATGCACTTTATTTTACAGTTGTTTCGTCCTTGCCAAAAAGATGGATAGCAAAGTTGATTGTGTTTTGCCAAAAATTGCAAGTGCGCCCACACAGTAACGAACTATGACTTTTATTAGGAGAGACATGTCATGACAGTCGCACATGCGTGGAATATTAAATGCGTTTTAACATCTTCATCTCATCTGTTTTGAGTAATGGCGATTTTATTTTATATGGCAATTATAATTAGCTAATATTATTGCTTGATTCTCGACTCAATCACACGCGTAGTGAAATCGATTTTGGCAGCAATGTTGGCGACAAGTTACACTGCGTAATAATTGACGACAACTTTGCGTTATAGTCAAGAATTATGCTCTTTGGTTGGGCAGAAGGCATAAAAGATTTTTATGAAATTTTTAATTGATAACGTAACATCGGTGAGAGATTTATACCCTTTAATAATAGTTTTTTGGATTTAAAGTTCCTATTCTTCGGAGTTTCATTCAGGCAAGTGAGGAATGGAAAGTTCGTCTTTAGTTAACAATTGAATTGAATAAAACTTGTCATTTTCGAGGAAAATTTCACGCAAACAAATAAAAGGAATTGATTGTGTTAACCACTTTCCGGTCTCATTGTTTCCTGAAATTCCATTAATCCTTAGGTACTAAAACATGGATGGATCCCACAGTCTATTTCCTACATTTACACAAAAAACTCTTCAATTCAGCTAAAGTTTTGGCATGGAATCGCAAATTAGTCTCGTCTATTTAGTCTAGGGTTATCATTCTATTTTCAAAAATTGACACGGACATGTAACACGAAAGTTTCGAATATGTCAATGACTTTTAGCGCGTGAATATTGACAAGCATAATCAGACTCCAGAGGACTGTTTTGACTGTAATTAGGATAAACTATCACGGCAGCCGTAAGTATAGGTTTGACATGGGATATATGAATTGAATGAAAAAAGTAATTGGATTTGTAATTCATAAAGGTCCACAAATCAAAGCCAAATTGACACGTGCAGGATGACCTTTGGCTTTATGAGAATTGGGAGTAAACAATAATCTAAGAATTTGATCAAAGTAAAAGTTAGATCATTTGTGGTGCAGAAGTGTTGGCTTTTTATAATTTTTGTTGCAATTTCTAAAAATGACATTTACTGCTACTGTGTGCCTTTGATTGGCAAAATTCTGAATTTATTGGTCATTGTTTTTCCTAGGCGTGAAGTCTCGATTTTGCCAAAAGTCTAAAGACCTTCATTGCGACTCAGAAAACAATGCCTGCTCCTTGGTTTATTGAATCCAATCTGTCTCGCTCGAATTTGCACCAAATTAAATTCGTAGGGGAAACGTGACAACTTGAAGGTGGCGAAATTTTCGGCAAAGGAATTAGCATAAATGGCCCAATTCCCTTCGAGTTTAATAATAGAAGCGATGCGTATCAGCATTGGTACGGAGGTCCGGCAGTAAGACTTTAAGACGCAAGAAGCTACAAAGATTTTTACCACACCTGTGAAAGTCTTTTAGGAAAGGCTCGAATGATGAATTGGCAAAATAGCCTCTGAGAAATTTTTTGCAAGTGTCAATTTTCCCAAATTAGGAGCACATTGCTGCAGCAGGAAACTGGGTCTGGGGATAGTTACTTAATGACAGACTCGCCAATTGATTTCTTGCGTAAGAGACACACAATGAAAAAGTAGAGCTAACGCAGTGCCACTACAAGGGTTCAGTTTGAGAGGGAATTTCAAGTGAGATTGAAAGTTAAAGCATGGCGGAAGAAGAAGGGAATCACAAAGGACTTGAATTTCCCAATTAAAATCTTCATTGAATTCATAATCAAAATGAACATTCAGAATATTATGCAAAATATTAAAGGGCCTTCACTTTCTTCACTTTGCAAAATGCAAAAAGCTTTGTTTCATTCAGGTATTTTCAAATTATAAAATACAAGTCTCACACCTCTGGCTTAAATACAGGATGTTCACCCAAACCTATGCAGAGTTTAGGCATAATTGATTTTCCTTATGGAGGTATGTTTTGGGCGACGTTTTACAAACGATGTTAATCTTATGCTTCCATTGTTGTCTTCATATCACATTTCAGGTGCCTTTCGGCGCTTCTAATCCTCGCACGTCCAAATTAAATTAGAACAAAGTGAAAGTTGGATGATTTTAATCACTGGATATAATCCAAAATTACAATGGATGCATAAACACGTTCTTAAAAACGGCTTTCTCTGTTGGAAACCTTGTGCAGTGAAGTGCAACGACTTACGAATGTTTTAATTCATTTCCGTAGCCCATTTTGCGTTAAAAGTACATCAACAAAAATCCAATTTGCATAAATGCATTGTTCTTTGCTATATCGAGGAAGATGTTAAATTGGGCTCTATCGCAAAACGTCCATGATCTCGGTGAATAAAAGCGCTGCTTTATCTGATCATTCCACTTTAAACGGGATGAATAAAGATTAGCACATATTAACATTAGGAAATCCACTTCATCTTCAATCCTTTTCTTCTGCCTCCACAGCGGGGACTTTCAATTGAGAGAAGCAACAATGGTCTCCTTTTGTTCGCTGGTCTTTCTATTTCTGGTCTCATTGTGCCATTTCTGCATGTTCAGTGAGACTCTGCGAAAATTGGAATTCGCAGAATCCCATTTATAGTGTGTTAAAATGTTTTTCTATTTTTGTGAGAATCACTTTGGCTTTTTCTAAATTGGATTTGTTGGTGAAAATTCAAAAGGAAGGGCTTTTGTAGTTTTAAATTCTTTCTTTAAGACCTTCAGCTCTTGATTTATTGGATGAAAGCTGAAAGTTCATTTTGGAAAATGTAACAAAGATGGATGAGGTTGTGCAAATTAAAATTTTTAACATGTCTTTCATTCTTGTTTTGAATACAAATTGACTGCACCCGTTTCCATTCGAACACGCTTTCAAGGTGTAAAAGGTGTGGGAGATGATAGAGAAATTAATTTAATCGTAATTTAGAATGTTCATAATCAGATCACTTTGGTACTTTTACTAGTGAAACTTTGTGCATTGGGGAAACACAGGTCGTAAAGTTAATTGTTTCAGAGCAGGTCGAGGATTAACCATTTCCTGATTTGTTTTACAAATCCTTATTATTGGTTTTACGCAATGACTCGTTAAACTTTCACCTTTGTGGCAGTGACACGATGCTGACAGGTGCCGTGACACGTCCAATAAGTGTCTCTCGTGAGCATGTCATATACCAACCAGGCAGCCATTATTCTCCAATTAGACAATGACACTTAACTGACAGACGTCACAACTCCCAACCCAATAGTTGACCTAACCTATGACACACTATTGTTGACAACGCGTGTGCGACGTGAAAAAATGGCAAAAGTATCCAATAACAATCGCCCTAATTACGCAATTTGCAAAAGATCATTGTCTTTTCCTGCGATTCGGCAAAGTTTCTAAATTGAATTTTCAAAATGATTACAAACTTCTTCCAATCAGAGAAATGTGTAATTGTAACATGCTTACAATTTGTTTCGCACCAATTCCTAGCATTTTGGCTTAATCAATAGTTAGCTTCACTGATTTTAATTAACCGCAAAAATCAAGAATCCTTTGTAAGCTCAAGAATAGCTTCAGATAACTTTGGCCAGAATTACGATAAGTTTAAATTAAATTTTGATGCCTTTTAAGATAAACTTTAAACTGTGAAAATTATTATTGAATATTGGCAGAGACCAATGAGGAACTTCGTTGCTTTAGTGCGGCATCAGCCTATTACATAAGCAAGACGAATTGCAATTTAAGACTCACGTCTCGTGTGTAGCAAGAAGCTTCCATCTTTGCGATAATTTGTGGTTAGTTTTAAAACCAAAGACATTTAATCGTTTACCCTCAAATTGCGGCGTCACTTATTCCTAGGGCATAAACTTTTGCAAAAGTTTCGATTTACCTATTTGTGCGCGCAATGGTTGGCAAAGGTGTTACAAAGCAGTGGAAAAAGATAATTTTGTAACAAAATTCTTTACTTTAGAGTTTAGCATTGGTTTCTATTTTGACGATCCACGCAATTTCTATACGGTGTTGTGGTTTCATTTAATTTTCTCTCTTGGTAAACTGGGAATTCATCAATAAACGGTACAGATGAACGATTGACAGAGGCATGAAAGCGAATCCAAATTTTTTATTTTATTAAATCAACAAAGTTTAAAAGCCAAAATAAAAATATGATGGCGGATTGCTTCCCAATATTCGCCCTTATGCTAATGACACTGTGTCGAATTGTGTATTACACCGCTACCGCTACTTCAATTAATTTCGGAATTTCACTTTTGTTTTTTAATTGCAATGATCATCTCCTTTGGTAATGGATGGCTGCGCACTTCCATACGGAAACTATATTTGCATTTTATTGTTTGGTAAGGGCTGCACCCGCTTCACGATTTTTTACAGAATCCCATATTACACTTTGAAAGTTTCTAATTCAGTTTGACCTAGTTTGTTACATCACAAAAAGGCAAATTGAAATCTGGATAATTTCAGGAGTGAAGATTTTTAGGAATTAAGAGTGTATAGTTTTGTAGAGCTTGGTTGAGATTTTCAATTTAGTGAGCGTAACGTGGGGGCGTAAGTAGACTAGAAATCATTACAAAAGAAATTAACGAAGAATATGATGCGATTTATCCTATATGGGATTTAATTGCTGCTTTCTACCAAGGGCTAAAGCGGGCGGAAGCGACTTTTAACTTACAATGAAAATTAATAATAAAAGCCTTTCGAAATTGAAAAGTATGTCAGTTTTTCCACCCTGAATTTGAAAACCTTTGAATTTTTGAAGCGACCTTTAGCATTAGGATTTCTGGTCTTAATCCTGGTGTTGGAATTGCACAATGTCAACCACTAATTTTCCCAATTAAGTTGAAGGTTCAGCATTATTGCTCCATAGGAGTCAGAAAGTGACAAATCCTTTTCGTGTTCTGAGGATGAAGCCATAACGGGGTTTAAATGACGTAATGCCATTTATTTTCTAACTGAATGAATGTGTGTAGGCTTTTTATTTTAAAACTATAATTTGAATCTACACTGGAGACACTTGTGTCAACACACAATTCACACAATGCACTGATTAATGACGATCCAGTCACAATGTGCAATTTTCATTTCCCTATTCTTGCATAATTTCCATGAATGGTCACGAATTAGTTCACACACGCCCCCGTGAAATTCAGTCAAATCATCTTTTAGACTGCTGCTGGTGACAATTGTTAGGCACTTCTACTGTACCTAATGATCCTCTAATTCAGATCCTGAGAATATAAAGTTATCAAAAGGGTGTTATGACGCATTCTGAGTGTTGCGTTACGTGCAACGAATGAAAGTTAAAATCAGAAATATTGTATGAAAAAATCATCATCGTCATTGTCATCTCCACAATTTTCATAACCCAGTTTGTCCAAAATCGAAGGCCATTTTGTTGCAAAATGGCCTTACACGATGTCCAATTGGTCAAGCTCTAATAGATTTTTATTTTTTTCAGGATCACATTCAAGAAGTTCTTGACAAGTGGGAACAGATTGATGACGAGATTTGGGCCAAAGTGATCGTGTTTGAACGGAACCGCCGAGTAGCCAAAGCCTACGCACGCGCACCCGTCCTCACCGTCAACGGTTCCGATGATGGCTTCGACGGATTCAGAATTGGACTCAATGGATTTGAAAACCCGATGAGGGACAGCAAAACCGAAGACATTCTGAGACACATTGGTCACGGGATTAAAATCAAAATGGACGACTCTGGAAACATTTTGATCAAAAGAGTGTCAAAGAACTCTGTCTTTATCCGCGCAACCGCAGAGGAAAATGCCATCTCCAATGACGTCACGAAGCTCTTCAACGGGGCTCTAGAATTGGATAAACCTCTCAAAGTAAGTTTATGAACCAATCAACTAACAAGTAATTAGGCACGTCGTTAATTTTTATTGTCGCATAAGTATAACACGCTTCTGCAATGAATAACCTCAACAACTTATTAATTTCTCCAACTTTCCCATTTCTCACGTATTTGCTGTGATTTCTGGCTTGTTTGCAATGACACGGAGTTAAAAGAATCTTCTTCATTTTCCCCAACCATTTTGCATTACTGTCAAAACTGTTGGAGCAGTGTGAAGTTTTTCAAAGATGCTTTTGAATTTGGATTATAAAGTGAGAGTTTAATTAAAAAGTAAATATTAGAGGGATTTCCTGATTCATCGTGACAAACGCACGCGTGAATTGCACTTGACGCTGCCAGTTGAAACACCTACTCGACTACATT
>VNWY01001640.1:0-12957 GCA_009869845.1 Pseudachorutes palmiensis
CCTATGTTGGTTCGATCTACATCACCATCCTCATTGCAGTTGAAAGATTTGTCGCCGTTTGCTTCCCATTGCGTTCATCATCCATCTTTTCAATTTCCCGCACTATTCGCTACATATTTTGTGTGGTAGGATTTGCAGTTGTCTTCAACAGTCCAAGATGGATAGAAATGAATCGGTTGAGTTTTGATATTTCATCCCCTTACGAGAACGCGTTCCGTACACCTACGATATTCGGAAATGATAGCTACCGTTTCATCTACCACCAGTGCCTCTGGTACTTATTCGTCTACGCTTTCCCATTCTGCTCCATTCCACTCCTGAATTTCATCATATGCTTCCAGGTTCGTTGGTCCTTAGTTGAAAACTACTGTGTATAATGTAATTTCAATTAACAGGTGGGCAGAGCTGCAAGAAGGAGGCGTCGTATTTCAGCATCCAACACCGACACGGGGAATCCAGTGACAAAAGTTCTGTTAGCAGTTGTCTTTGTTTTCCTCATTTGCAATGCACTTAACGCTGCAATCACGTGGGTTTTTGTTTCCGACGGATGGAAACCTAACATGTTTGACTCATTAGCCTGTCTGCCAATAATTCTAAACTGCTCTGTCAACTTCCTTTTGTACTATTTCATGGGATCAAAATTCAAAAGAGTATTTAATAAGGTAGTTTGGTCCATTTTGAATTCTATTTGGAAGAAAGAAACTACATCGACTGGAAATCCAAGAACTAGGACCACTGCACTTTGAGGCAAAACAGATTGTGACTTACACACAATTGCCGTAGTTTCAATGTAATTTAGAAAATAGATGCCTTATGTAATTATAAAGTTGGGATTTCTCTCATGGAATTAATCAAGTTGAATGTAATTAAATATCATTGGTTGATGGTATTCTGCACATGCGTACAATCCCGCCTTGGCAATTCTACTTTGGCCTTTTCCACCTTTGTCCCTCTAGAGAATGTTTTTGTGGCCAAAAAGCCTTTTCAGCCCCCGTTTGAAGACCCTTCAGAACTTTATTTCGATCAAGTCTCCTTCCACCCTCAACGAAGAAGCTTCCTTTTCCAAGGACTACAAAAGGAACGCGGTCTCGCAGTAATAGACGAGAATTGGGAAAGGAAGGGAATAGCGACATTTGAAACAGTTAGGAATTGTTGTGATTTAAGTGGAGTAATGTCCCAAATAAGTCCAGAAGATCAAGTAGCCGAGATTGCAGCGCTGCAAGAACGTCTGGATCGGATGTACTTGTGCAGAGCGAAGCGTGCGGAATTACTTCAGTGTAAACGCCTGCTGAAAGAGATGCTGGAACAGCAGATCCAGTGTCAAACCAGTATGGATGCCATTCTTCAGCTCGACATTGTCAGAGTGGCCCACCTGGATTCAAATTACGAAGGTGACTCCATTATCGAGCAGACGGAAGGACTTATCCAGCATCATATGGCAGCAGCAAGGACAAGTTGAAAACAGAGCTAGAGACAGTCTGCCTCAAAATCCAGGATGACATCCAGAAGAGCTTGGATTTGGATAAGAGAATTGGTTCCCTGGAACTGACTCTGTCGCTCAAGAAGGTATACTTGACCTTAGGTCAAAGGACAATAAGGATACAAATGATTTTAGTTCTTTACTTTTGGTCTTTGCAGATAGAAATCTAGATGCGGTTGAATTCCAGAGTCCATTCCAGAGTGAATTTGAATTAAAATGAAAACTGTTGAGTTTAATTGATTACTGGATTTAATTATATTAATTGGAGTGAATTAATTAAAGTCTTGTAATCTGCACATGCGCATTTAACTCATCTCTTTTTCCCCCGGCCGGAGGGAGGGTGACGAAGGTGGGCTTCTCAAAGGATCCAAATTCCACACAGAAAATAAACAACTGGACCACTGGAACTGTCTTTTACTTCATGTCCAATCAATTGCTCAGTCCCCGAGGTCAACAGAGGTCAACAGAGGTCATCCCAGCTCAACTCATAGTCATCCATCTACTACAGTAAAGTAAAGTAGGTAATCTCCACCCCGCTTAAGGGTATGACTCATCCATAAAACCCATCACTCCTAACTGGTTTAGGTCACAAGGGTGTCAACACTGACACTCGTGTCAACAGTCCTCAGTCCAGTATTCTTACTCTGTCCCTTGTCACCATAAAATGCCCTCTAGTTTGGTATCCAGGTCATGTGTCAGTGTCCTTGGCTCTTTCCTTCCCCGCGGGCCCGCCGAACCGGCTATTAATCACAGTTGACAGGATTTAGTTATTTTGCAAGAGTGGAGGATGTCACAACATCCTGTCACAAGGAGCAATCAGTCGACCATTCTACCCATAAATGAATACTGATTATATACTCATATCCTGGATTCCATCCTGATCTCGGTTTTTCTTTGTAACTCTTTTCATCCTTATTAAGGCGGGTGACAAACCGGGTATCCTCATTCCTTTCACTAGAATCAGAGTTGATAGTGTTGCGTCTTGGACATGAGCCACGGTAGTCTATCAACCTCATTAAGTTCACTCACGTCACCATCCCTCAATTAGCAATTCCAAGTTACATTCATCAGTCCCTGTACAGACTTCCTTTGTCCTCGGAAGTCGAGCAAGTTCTCCTTTTTAATGCCATAAACTATCCCGGTTGTTCGTGATAAGTCCAGGTGGTGGTGTTTCTTTACCAAAAGTTGTGCGTGCGTGATCAGTCACACAAATCCACAAGGTTTCCCACTTGTGAACTTGTTCAGTGAGAAAGGGAACTTGGTTGGTGTACTTGGATTCCAGCAGAGTGATAGAAGTGATCGTTCCGCAGTAGTAACCTCCCTCCCTGTACTTTATTTTACTACTTTTGTTCATTTCACTTTCAGTTCTCAAGAGTGGATTGCAGACTTCAGTCGGCCTTTGTGACACTCCTCTTTAATTCAGTTTTGGACTTTATTTTGACCTCTCAAGTCACCGTTCATCTCGGGGAAACAATCCTTGATCTCAAGAGCGTCCTGTGACACTTTAAAGTTGTCATCATCTTCATCACCATCGGATAGTAATTCACTCTGATCTCAAGGTATCACATGTCACGACACAAAAGTCCATTGTCATCAGACCGGTTTCTAATTTTTATTCACTTTTGTAGGAATTAAGAGAGAAACCAACTTGTCTTCTAATGGGAAGTTACCAGTAGCTTAATAGAAATTAAGTACCCTCCCACTGCCGCCTGGAGCAGCACCCAGAGTACAACTAGTTTAATCTAATCAGCTGCTCTTTTGTCTACTTTTGTCTACTTTTGTCTCCTTCCAAAGAGTGCAGACGACGATAAGTGGATAATCAACTGCTGGGGAAAAGGAGTGCTGGGCTCCTACCTCTATATGAACTCATCTGGAATTCCAGTTGCATTTAGTTTTGTGATTGTGCCAAGTGTGAAATGAAGAGGACTCCAATGACCACATTGACTTCCTAGTTTACAATGGAGTTTGCTCAATCCCTTGAAGAGTGGGCAAAGGACAAGCCACTGAGCATCCTTCAATTGGATCCGGCGGATCGTGCTGTTCTCCGTATAGCTGGTAATAATTCTAAAATTCGTGATTAAGTGTTGATTGAGGCACACCCACGTCGTTAGTTGTTTTTTCCTCCTTGTGTCTTTTAATTATTTGGTGGTTGATGAGGACTTAAAAGTTTTATTTGACTAACTCATTAGCACTTTGGTCTATGCGAATCCACACACGTGGATTATCATAAACAAACACCTCAGACCAGGAAAACATTATAATAAATGAAGGGGGGAGGGGAGGGTGCGGTGTGTCCGGCTGGAACTATAAGCTTAATTATACGAGCTGCTCGTTAAATTAAAAAATAACTCAAGGATTTCACCTCTGACGAGAGAGAGATAAAGACATTACGAGGCAAAGGTGCGAAGAGAACATCAGTCATCATCCAATTAAAAACAAAATTAGATTAATCAGACACACAAGACAAGGGAGGAAGCCATAATTCCATTGCGCAGTTCTTCTGTTTATTTGCATAGCGTAATTGGATTTTAAAACTTTCTCAGGGAAGTAAAAGACACGAGAGATATTTAATTTCTCAACTAATTTAATGAATAATTGATTGATTTCGTGATTGTTTTTATATTCTAAACTGTTTACTTCCATTTAATTTCTACCTAAGTGTAAAATTTAACAAGTTACAAGAAACCATGAGGCGTAGGATCCCTGATGAGGCCCTTCATTATAAAGTTAAGGGCCTCAATTGGTTTTATACTAATCCCTCATGGTTTTTTGTAACTTTTTAGATTTTACACAAAGCTTATTATTACTCACAGAGTCAAGTGACATGCGTAGAGGCTAATCTTAATCCCACAGTTACATAGTTACGTTCATATCAGCCATTTTGACACGTTTTGAATGTCAGTCTCTGTAGTCGATTTTAATCCCTTCGGATTCCCTTTGTCATCCGCACTTTGCCGACACTAGAAAAACACGTAAAGGACGCAATCACAAATTACAATGAAAACTCTTCATTTATTGACGCAATTATAACTCATGCGCAGACATCTCATTTTCAGTTCCGGGTTCGCTCTGACCAATGACATGTAAGAACCAATCAGAACCAATCAGAGAGTTTCTGCACCAATCAGAACTCAGATGAAAAGTCAGTGCACAACAGTATTTGGTCAATTGAAACTGGTCCAATTACTTGATTCTTAACTGTTTCGTATAGGGTTTGAATCAGGTGTGAAGAGATGATGACATTTGCTCCTGCGCTTTAGATTGAAACTGTGATTGGAAGGAAATGAATGAAATTAAATTGAAGCCTTTGAGTAGATTATTCCTTTAGGTTGTTTTTCTTGACTTAAATGAAGGGAGGATGCTCTTTTAAGGAACCGGTTTTCCTTAAACCTTCATCCAGGTAATGTGTATGAATGAGACTGAAATCAATCCGTGTAATTATGGACTTGACTCAGACAATTACAAACTCATGCTATTTAGTATTGACAAGAGTTTTTATTTTTTGCGAGTGGAAGGGAGTGGTGAATGCATCTTCTGTAAAATGTCGTTGACTCAACTCTTGTACATTGCAAAATGCATCTTATCCCGAAGGAGATGAAGATATGTTTAAAATTAGAATAAAGGGGAGTCAATCGTCCCTCCGGAATGCGTAAAAGAGACATGGGGATGAAGGAATCCTTTTGATACCGGATTCGCATGTCCTTTTCCACATGTTTTCTCCAGGTGGAAATGATTGTGTTCAGGATTCTGTTGATGGGGTGGGGAAGTGGAAATGTGGTTCCAAAGAAGGAGTTTAATTTCAGTGTACTTGTGTGTGTAGTGATGACTGAGTCGGGAGGGGAGTGGAGTCACTGCAGTTTATAACTGACTCAGTTCTGTCAGTTTCATTTGTGGTGGTGGTGGGTGAATAGAACATAGAAGACTCTTTTAGTCTGTAGTTTCTTTTGTTGCCCCTTGATGAGGTCATATTTGGCATTTGTGGTTGCGTAGGCAGTTGGCTAAGGCCCTTGGCCACAGAGAATGTCCGAATAAGGGAGACTGACCAGGAGAAGTGCGTTGGCGGAGAGTGGCCAGTCGACTATTAAGCTAAGCTACTCTCATACTGGCCACTTCAGTGAGAGTTTGGAAGGCAGAAGAGAGACTGTCCAAGTCAATGATCAAAGAACCACAAAAGTAAATTGTAAAAAGGACCAAAGAGTGGTGGAGTTTAAGTTCGACATTCCTGTGGTTTGGCCCCCACTTGGCCTCACTCTGACCTTTTTGGATTCCTCATTCCCTCATTATATTCTTAAAGTGCCATTTTAGTTTATAGGCTAAAAGTGGCCATGTCCAAGGGCTATCGTCACCACAGTCGAGAGAGAGAGACCGTTGGTTTCCGCGGTGGTGAGCTTCGAGAGAGGGATGGGGAAGTGGACAATGAGAAAGGAGCTTACGAAGAGAGTCTGAGCAAGTTCAAAGGTGGGTATTGGCCATGGGATTTGTGGACATTCTTTATCAACGTCGTAGGTAAATCGGACACCCTCCTCTGTGTGCAGTTGCACTAACAAAACGTTTGGTTTGTCACAAGTTCTGGTTTGATCATGATTTGCATTTTAGCTCCAATTTACTAGTTGACCTTCGCATTCATTTTCAGAAGCGACTGAGGGATTGATAAGTAGTGAACATAAACAACGAGATTACAGTGGAATCATTCGATGCTTTGCAAATGTGTTGAAATCAGAAGAAGAAGAAGAACGTTTCTTTCCCATAAAACTAGACTTTATTGCCACTGTCAGCAAAAGACTAAACAAGTTTTCCCTTTTAAACTCCCTTTACCCTGGAAGCCAGTTTACTCACCGGCTTCTTTTTAGACAGGGGTCAACAAATCCCAACACTCTCAAAAGGAAATTGACACTTGAGCCTTGCACTTGAGGAGGAAACAATTGATTTCATATTTCTAATTTACACCTTCAAGCATTTTCTTTAGGTTTCCTACCTAAAGAGAATGTCTGTATTTCAGATTCATAATTTCGTATTTAGTTGCTAATTGGAAGATAATTTACTAAATGTAAACTATGATGATTCGGTATTCGGTGCAGGTTTGTTTCCTTTTAAGATTGTTTGACTTCCTGTGGCCTCTGTTTGATTTATGTCCTGATTAGAACCGAGTCTGTTGTCCATTTGTCATCCTCCCTCGGCCACTCTTCAATTACACCGGGACAGAACCCGTTTCAAAGGACACTGGCCTCAACAACAATAAATTCAGAAGGAGATGACAGAGGGGGAACAACAACTTAAATTAATTAGAGGGCTTCACACATCAATTAAAGTGCGTAGACTTTTACTCACGGATGAAGTCATGAAAATTAACACTACAATCTAATCGGGATTTCGTGGGTGTGCCGATTTAACTACCAAACGAACCTTCTGAAGAACATTTTCATTTGAATTTTCATTATTTGCAGATGAACGAGATGCAATTCAGAAGAAAACTTTTACCAAGTGGGTGAACAAGCATTTGACAAAGGTAAATCCTCAGCAGTGATTTTGTATAAAACAGGAAGGGGTGGAACATGAATTGAACATGCGCAGATGCTTTACGCATTTGAATGAGTAATGGGGGATTTGTTTGTCCAAGGTGCGTGGAACCAAGTCATGATTCCTGGCAGAGTGGTTCATTTCCACATTTGGGAAATGGCAGGATGCATTTAAAAGATGGATTTATGACCAAAAGTTAAGCCCCAAAGAGCCATAAAGGACACCCAAGATCCATAGTGGGGAGGGAGGTCAACTGGGGTCAAACTCTGAACTGAACTCAGTCCGTGCGCTTCCTAATTCTCCAAAGGGAATATCTTTTATGCACTTTTGATGAGTTTTAGATTGTCCTTTTGTGTTTGTGTAATTTGTCGCTTTCCCTGTCTTCTAATTGGATCATTCCTTGTGTTTGTGTCCTTATAAGGAGATGGAGGTCAGTCCATTAACACCCTTTAACTTTCTAGTGGCAGATGAATGGCTCTAACACACCTCATGAGAGATCTAATTTGGGATTCGACAGGGACTGGGATCCACATTCCAGACATTTGCTTCCAATGCTTCCAAATCCACGCTCGCTTTGACCATTGCCGCTTTAACTCTTCAATCTTGACATTTGATTGAAGGGAACATGAACATGGCAGCCTTAATTATACTCACATTAACCAATCAGCTTTTGGCTTAGAGGCTTAGAGTCCAATTTCCGATTCAACAAACTCAACTCGAACTCTCCCAGTGGATTCGTGGATTCGTCCATCTTGGTCCTTTGAATTCATGTTGCAATAGTCATATGGGAAGGGGTTCTTGAGAACTGGGTTTGAGCATTGACATCATGCTACCTTGTCATTTTCTGGTTCATCAGAGTCAACTTGTATGAAAGATGAGAGTGGATTCTGTGAAATGTACCACACACGTCTTCCTTTTCCTTTGTTTGTAATCTTAGTGATGTCACTTTGCCATTTCCTCCCATTGACTCATCCCCCGGTGCTCCATTTCGGTGTCAACTAAAGCTAGACTAAAGGGTGTTGACAGAAGACTCTAATTGGAAGGATTGCAATATAACATTGGCCAATTGTTTTCTTTTGTTTGTTTGATCCTCTCCCAAGGTGGATCTCCCACGCACTTTCTCCCTTATCCTAATTGCAAATTGTGGTGAAGCACTTTGAGCCTCTTTGTCTGTGTGTGGGTTGGAAATCAAAGGAATTGACCTCATGTCAATCATGTCCTTTTATGACCAATAAACAAGGGAAACGGGGGTGGAAGACACGAGTCTGAAGTCTACACTTTTCATACCCGAATAAAATAAACTGGGGGAATTACCCAAAAGACGGTCATTTGTGTCTAAATTCTTCAATTGCATTCTTCTTCATGCTTCTCTTCTGCGTCTGAGCAGGACTGGAGAAGAGCTCAGGTGGGTTGGGAGATTGATTGAATGTTTTTGAGGTGATTTGAATTGTTTGTTGTTGGTGGAATAGACGTATCTTTGCTTCCATGTCTGTACCGGCTCCTGCCACTGCGAATCCGTAGCCGTAAGTAAACTAAATCAACACCCTTTCCTTCCTTCCATCAACTAATTCCATATTCCTTCATTTTAAATTCAATTGCAGAGCTTTCAATCTAGTTTTTAGCTTTAGCTTCCAGTTTTCCATGAGGTTGGGACAAAAAAAAAGAGAAGAAGAGTTCTGAGCGAGTTGATAGTTGTTAGTGTTGTCTTGTCATCGATGTGACCTTTTGACACCCACAGTTGGACTGGTTTAAAATGAATGTGTTTTATGATTCCAGTGTGGCAAGCGAGTGGGTGACTTGTTTGAAGATCTTCGAGATGGACACAATTTGGTCTCCCTCGTGGAAGTCCTTGCAGGAGAACACCTGGTAAGGTCAAATGGAGGTCAATCAGGGTATTTAAATTGAGTCTGATTGGATGATTCTAATTTGAAGCACCGAGAGAGAGGAAGGATGCGGTTCCATATGCTCCAAAATGTCCAAACTGTCCTCGACTTTCTTCGATACAGAAAGGTAATTTATTAATTTAATTAATTTAAATCAATTAGAAATATAAACCAAGAAATAATTATTAAATTTTAGATCAAGTTGGTGAACATCCGTGCAGAAGATATTGTCGATGGGAATCCCAAGCTCACTCTTGGCCTCATTTGGACCATCATCCTCCACTTCCAGGTGAAGAAATTGAAATAACGTTATAAAAATGACACTTTGAATGCATGCAAATGGGAATCCCGGGTTGGAAGATACTTCTAATCACCCGTTGGTTGACAGTTGGGGTTCCGTTTGAATTCTGACCTAATCCTTGCCCTGTCATTCAAGAAAAGACTTGGAATTGTGTGGCTGCATGGATTGTTTACCCTGACCTTGCTCTGTCTACTAGAGTGGGCAGTTAGTTCATTAGCTTCTTCTTCCAAACGGACTTAAAAAGGAATTCCAGGGCTGTCATGTGTAGGTGTTTTATTTGCCGGTCATCCCACGCACTCTTCAATTGAGCAACAGCTCCTGTCCAGTTGGGATTAGTACCTTAAGAGTCCCTCTAATGAAGTACATTTAATTGATGATTGATTAATCCCACTTTATCCTAACAAACAAAGAATTACTTTTTATCTATAAAGGACAAAGGGACCGGTCTCTGTCTAATGAAGGACTCATCATCCTATTTTTAGTGTGAAAGTGACTTTTAGTCTGAGATTGTGATGACGTTAGTTGTGGATGAAGTATGGCTTCGGAGGGACCTGATAACAGAGACACTTGTCGTTTATAACTTTTTTTTTTACATGCCATTTAGTGCACAATGAGAAAGCACTCTGTAAACAACGTCAGTTGGAATAATGGAATTCTGATAAGTGGGACAAACTCCAGTCAATGTCAGGCTGCTGGCAGTGGAAGTGGTTTTCATATTCCTCAGTCTCCAATTAACAGTAGTACAGAGGAGCTCATTAAGACTTAGGCTCAGTTCCATATGCGTCGGCGTGTTTTAAACAGGAGTTTAGTCCACCTCCACGCATTGTTAAGGAGGAAGAGAACTGTGACAGGACCAGTTGGCCAATCAGCAACTGTCTGTGATCTCACCTCACCAATCAGGAGTGGACAAGAGACTCTTGGGCCAGTGTCAGTTGAGTCAAGTGGACAGGAGAGAGACTGGAGAAGGATCAGAAGGGACTTTGGTGTTGGTTTCTTGACTGGGATTCTGGCCTTAGGAGTTCTCAATGGGAATGAAGAAGAAGAAAGATTCGGAATCTCCCCAGCAGATGGGAATGTAATCCACCCCGCCATTCCTTTACAAACATCCATTGGTCTTCAGTACTTCAGTCCATAAACTTAAAGTTTCTTTTGTTTCATGCTAATGAGAGTTTGAGATGTCGTGAGAATTCCTTTTGGTTCCCTCTTCCCTCTGGTTCCCTTTGGCGGTTCATCTTGTCATTCCTTTTCGTCCCATTTATGGCTAACTGCATCCAGACAAACCTGATTTAAACTACCACAATTGTCAATTCCACAATTCATTCGAGTCTCTTAATTGGATGGAACTTGATTGTGTAAGAGTTCAGAGGTGACAGGGGTCACTGGGTCCATGTTAATTTCAATACAAAGGAAGTGTGGACATGGGAAGTGTGACAGAGTCAATGGCCTCACTGTCTCGCTTCACAAAACCCTATTGAGTGACCCAGTCTCTCTTGGGGATGAAGAAACAGCCACACACGCTTTACTTCAAGCAGCGTTCCTTCTCTTCCTTGATGATTTTAATAAGAATTGACTCTTATTTAGACTTAGACTTGTGTTTATTTTGTGTATGTTGTGTACTGAGCAGTGCATTGGCTCCTAGTTGGGGGTGGATTATTAGGTGGTGGTCATTGTTAAGATCCCATTGTTGTAACCCTCTCCTCCCTGCAGTGTGGATGCCCTGCGGATTCCTATAGGTGCTTTTGTTATGCAATTCCAGAGTGGGCCTCAGGTGGTGGCTCAGGTGTGTAGAAGTTTAGTCTCTCAACGAAACCCAACACACGCACAGCTCCAAACAACTGCTTCTGTTGCTAAAGTATCTGCTCATGCGCCCTTCCCTTCTTCATGACAAGGAAGGTCTGCTCAGGAATTAATTAAACTTAACTCCCCTCCAACTACTTCAGTTACTCATAAGGAAGGAAGGAGTGAGCTATAGGAGTGACTCTTGACTTAAATTCCCGACCGGTGATTCGTGATTGACCTCTTGTGAGGAGTGCAATTGGACAAATGTCAATCTACCAGTTTATCCGTGGTCCCCGGCTCTTTATCCAAGCCACCCGGGAGGGAACTGACCCAGACAATGTCCACACGAGAGAGTCCGGGGAGGAACTCCTGGAATACAGGGAACTCCTCGGAGGAGGTCGGGAGATACACAGAGTCCATACGACCAGACTTGTGAATACAGAGACCCATGGGGAAGCCCTGTTGACCAATCGAGTAGCCAGGAAGGGAGGGGTGAGGTCAGTGACAAGGAAGATTATCCGAAAGACAACCACTCTGACCCGAGGGGAAGACAGGGCAGTGTCCACTTCAACCTCTACTTCATCCAGTGTCCAGTCTCAAGGGGATTTACGTTCTACAAGGTCACATGAAGTAGATGCTCCGCTCAGGTCACAACGGAGTCACCCCGATCTCCATTCCACAAGGAGTCTAGAATCTCTGCAAAAGTCAAATGGACACGATATCTGGAGGTCAATGACTCGGAAGGGAAAGGTAGATTGAGCGCAGGCGCAAAAGGTTTCTCTGGTGGGAATTCTTTCCTTTTTGTCTTTGCAAATCTCTGCTTTAACTTGATCCATTTTATTCATTTTTGCCATTGGGCAATTGTAATCCAATCCAAGAGCATTTTGCGAACATTTGGGGCTCGATGTGCGAAAAAAACTTTTGGTCTTGGTTCCTTGAGCAGTGAATCCTTTGACTAAAAGTTTGAATGTGACATGGGGAGTGTTGAGAGTTGAATTGAATGTTAATGAATGTAAGTAAAGTGGGCCTTTGTGTTCAAAAGGAGGAGCTCAACTGCGCATCCGCAGTAGACATGCCAGACAGGATGGCCATATTCCTTTAATTATCTCCTTATCTTCCCATTCGTTCAGTTCCGGTGACCTTCACTCAAGCGACACAAACATGCAAAAACTGAATTCATTTCTAAGGTTGTGTTGCAATCTTTCTTTGTGGTCAGTTCCTTAATGACAGATGAGATTGGAATCACCCAAACAGGAATGAGAATCACGATCCTCATTTAGATAATGGACGATGATTATATAATAATAAATGATAACATTTTGGTTTTCATTTTGGTTTTTATTTTGGTTTTCATTTTGGTTTTTATTTTGGTTTGCGCATGAGTTGTGACAACATAGGAATAACAAGGAAGTTTAACATGTTTCCTAATGCGGTTTTTTAATTTAGATTTCTGACATTGTGGTTGGACTGGAGGAGACTGTGACTGCAAGGGAGGCATTGCTGAAGTGGGCTCAAAAGTCAACTGCCAAGTACCCGGGTGTGAGGGTCGGAGACTTTACCAACTCATGGAGAGATGGACTCGCTTTCAATGCCATTATTCACAGAAACAGGTACAGAACAGAACAAAGGAATAGACCGGCAGTTAGACCATGGGGGGTGTTCTTGTTGACATTCTTTTGTCCTTCTTTTCAGACCTGACTTGGTTGACTGGACTTCTCTTGGACGTCGTTCTGCCCGGGAGAGACTGGAAAGTGCCTTTTCTACAGCAGAGAGAGAATGCGGGGTCACGAGACTTCTGGATGCTGAAGGTAAGTCAACCAATAAGAATACAGAGATTTTGATTTGGTTAATGCTGGAGTGGGGTTGAAATAGGTGAATGGATGATCAATTGATTGGAATGTGTTGTGCAGTTATTAAGTAGCGTATGCTACTTTATGGGAATGCTCTGTCTGTCCGTCTGTCCGTCCGACCCCGCAATAACTCAGGAACTACCGGAC
>VNWY01001641.1:0-12956 GCA_009869845.1 Pseudachorutes palmiensis
CAAACAATAGATTGTGAAATTCGGAGAAAATCCAACTCCGATTCTGGGAATCAAATGCCCTTTATTTCTTTCGTTCCTTTTATGGTAATTACGAAACTCATTAATAACTTCGTTTTAATAAAACGCCAATCACATGCAGTTTTCTTGCAGTCATGTGTACAATCTGTTTGATGATAATTTATGATTCT
This sequence comes from Pseudachorutes palmiensis, assembly GCA_009869845.1. NCBI lineage: Eukaryota > Metazoa > Arthropoda > Collembola > Poduromorpha > Neanuridae > Pseudachorutes > Pseudachorutes palmiensis. The sequence continues at coordinate 189 of VNWY01001641.1, forward strand.
GTCACTAATTAAACCCAGTCGACCCAATGACGGGTGTCCTGAACTTTCACTAGTTCATTGAAACATCAACTGAATGAGCACCAGGTGTTGAAGATGACACTTTATTGTCGCATGTCGCTCAAAAAAAAATGAACGACCATGAACCCGAAAAGTCGGGTCTATGGCCCCCACCAATTTACTTTTTGAACTCATAACTATATTTCGCACAGAAGACGCTCCATTTTAATTCGAAGAACTGTACAAACTTTTATCCGATTCCATCTTTGGAGAAAAGGCACTTTGCAAATATTAAATTCAACCCCGTGGGTTTCTACATTTTTTTCAATTCTAAAAATAAAAAACCCATTCGTACAAGTGGTAACTGCGAAATCCCATCTGAAGAAATTGCTTTGACTTGAACATATAATAGCACTTGAATTACAGACAATACTGAAGAGGTCAATGCATTATTGATGAACTTTCTCTTTTCAGATTGAGCAGTTGACTTTCCTTGGTTCTTTGTTCCTGATGATTGTCATTGGGAATTCGGCCGTGTTGGCGGCATTGATTTTGACAAAGACACCGCGGAAGTCGAGGATGAATTTCTTCAATCATGCACCTCGCCCTGGCAGGTGAGAACTTTGACCCCTCTATCCTCCCACTGCTGTCACTTTTCTGATTTAAGAGCCTACTGCCCCATGCAGTCAAAACTTTCCACTTTTAGAAAAAAGGAATGTAGGCCAAACGTAAAGCCAAAGTTTGGCTTTCTCCAAAAAAAGAATCGTATGGTCTTGTTTTCATTCAGAAGAACAAAGGAGCCTTACACAAAACTGCAGGAAAAGAGCAACGACTTTCTCAAGCAAAACTAGTTCATTCCTTTGCCAAATTCTACGATTACTTTGTACTGGAGATTCCCAGTGCGTCGCCATTAACTGGCGGATTTCCCCCTCTAGAAGAGCGCATCTCGTGAATTCTTCCGGTGGAAACGACAAGCACATTCTGGTGTCAAGCACCGATAAATCACACTTCCGCACCATTCAGAAAGCCACAAACCTCATGTTATCCTATGAGAGCTTTATAAGGAACAAAATGACCCAAAAGGGGACTCCCGTGTTGCATAGATAATTCTGCATTTATGTACTAGAAGAGCGCATCTCGTGAATTCTTCCGGTGGAAACGACAAGCACATTCTGGTGTCAAGCACCGATAAATCACACTTCCGCACCATTCAGAAAGCCACAAACCTCATGTTATCCTAGAAGAGCTTATTTATAAAAACAAAATGACCCTACGCAAATGGTTCGCTGATGCAAAATTCAATATTGGAAAAATATTCAAATATCCTAAAGGAGTAAATGACATGTTGTAAGAGTCATGGGAGCAACACGCCACGGTGTGTGTCAATATGACGATAAAAGGTTTACAGATTTTTGTTTTGTTGGGATTACGTGTGGGTGTTTTGTTTCGAATGCATACACGTTCCAGTTCTCAGTTGCTATCCATCTCAGAATTCCGTCACATTCCTTCACAAGTGACACTTGTCATGTCCAACTTCCGGAGAAGAAGTATGTCGTACGATTAGATTTAAGAATTTTCCATGGAATATGACAATGAATTTTTGTGAGAATCCTATAAAATATGCATTTTATTCACAATACTTGGAATACTTGGGAATGCTTGGGAATACTTGGGAATGCTTGGAGGATAAATGGTTCCAGAGAGTCCAAGTCTACGCAGCTCTTCTTTTATCTCGCAAAGCGTGCAGAAAATTCTGACTTGTTAAGCATTCGAGTAAAGCTGACAGAATGAGATAAATCAAGGGTAATTATTAATTCCTGATTCTGGCATTAAACTGAAAGTGCAAAATGCAATTAGTCTCGCCTGACTCAAGATTTATGACATGGAGAGTCAGAAGCTTGTTATTAGCCCAAGTGAATTATTCAAGGAAACCATGCTTCCTTGATAAGAATTCACTTAAAGGAATTAACTTGAACACACACTATGAAAAGTTAAGACGTTTATTCTAATTAGTCCTTCTGCTTTTCTAGATTTGGGAGTCGGCTTGATTAACGTGTTGTCCGATTTTCTGTGGAAAGTGACAGTGACATGGTACGCAGGAAACTTTGGATGCAAAATCGTCAAGTACTTTCAGGTGAGAAATTAGTCGTGAAACTGTCCTTTTTATTGTCATTTGGCTCGCCCCCAAGAACTCATTCGTTCCACCAAATTAATCCTGCAATAAATTAAGGTTTCAAAAACATGCTAATATTTCATTAATGCATTCTAAGCACAATCGTTTCAGTACAATTTCTTTAATGCCTTTTTCTCACAATCTTGAGGAGCCTTGAGTAAGTAATTCCATTCGTTTGTCCCACATCGGAATTGGATTTAATGTACCATTTTGACCACCATTAAAGCAGTAAGTTGCGGCGGATGAAAATAGAAATGGGAGTTGAATTCGGGAATTCCGTTGTTTGCAAAAGTAAATGCCAACCGGAAGAAGAAGCGGAGGAATTATGAAGACACCCGCATTCACTTGTCGGCAACAACCAGCAGAAATAAGTTGCAGAAAATGGGAATGAATGGGAGGTTGATGGCGAATAAATTCAGAACTGCCACCCCCAATTCTGTTACAAAGAATAGAAGTGGAGAAAGCAAAGAGAAAGCAACTACTCAGTCATTACTTTTTGCGGCTTTTCTCAACTCGTGAAAACTAAATGAGTTATGAAATGACATACTAATTCATATTCAATTTCCGCCATATCCTTGGCTGAGTAGTTTGAACAAAGCCTCTGGCTGAATAATAAGAATAACCTTTTCATAAAATAAATAATTCAATTCTCCGCTTCATGTAGAATTCGGGATGGAAATGGTAATGTGACTTCATTTGCAAAATGTAGAGTAAATTGAGTGGCCTCTGGTGGTCTATAAAAGCCATTTTGCCAAATGGCACCTGGCACACTTGAGGCTGAAATTCACAGGAAGTTCATTTTCCCAGTGGAGGATCCACTCCCACTACAAATTGGTCTTGCGATGAAAGCCATGGCGGAATTGCATTGTTGGGGATAATGGAATGCGGGTACTTTGCCCTGTCTCATCATTACGGGAAAGATCCTGTCGAGTAAAATTCGTTTTCCCAAACAAGGAATTCAAACAAATGGAAAGCGAAATGGAAATTTGAAACAAAATTCACGCCTTTGCACGCCCTTGCAACTGCCCTACTTTCCCCGTAGACCAATAAATTAGAATCAAAGAAATTCCAATCGACATCGAGAAACAGAATCGAAGCTTCCGATTCCTCTCACCCAACAAACCAATTTCAAAACGATTCGAATTCATTTGGAAACGTGTTCAATACTCCACAGCATAAAACGATGCTGAAATAATTCCATTTTGTGCGCCAATGCTCTCACCATACTGTAGACTAAAACGTTTGATCTTTTTCCAGACGGTGGTCATTTACTCTTCAAATTACGTTTTGGTGGCACTGAGCATTGACCGCTATGACGCCATCACCCACCCCCTCAAATTCTCTGGCAGCTGTAAGCATAGCCCAATGACACAGTTCCCAATTAGTTACATTAATGACAACAAATTGACAGGGAGGAGAGCTCGGATTTTAATTGCAGCAGCATGGATTCTCTCAATGGTATTCGCAATTCCTGCGTTCCTGATGTTCCACGTGGAGGACTTGCCCCATGAAGGGACTTTGAGTAAGTCACAAATTGACACTTGGACGCCTACTTTGTGAACTTTTTGTGTGAGTCACATTGTGTCGTTAATTAAATGGCGAAATTAATGGAAAAGTAATGACAGACTGTAGTAGGGTTGACAATGAACTTTCTCCTTTGCAGTCTCACAATGTTGGGCCAATTTGGAAGCTCATGAATGGCAGATTTACATCACGATTGTCTTTTTGATCCTCTTCATGCTTCCCGCCATCATCATCGCCGCCTGCTACACCATCATGGTCCACACGATTTGGACGCAGTCGCGAATCCTCACGCCCCAAGGCACCGGATCCACTTCAACCGGAAGTAAGAATTTTTCAAATCTCATGCATGCTTCCTTAGGCATGAGGACATAACCGCAAAAAGGGCATCGACGACGAACATCGCTTTAATTCAAACATCCGCCATTTGCATTCGATAAGAGGATTTTGCCAACTCCTGTTTATGATTTCCGTGAAGGATTTCTTTTATTTATGAACGCCATTCAGGGAATGTCAGGACGGATATGGAAAAAGGCAGAGAGAAAGTGAATATTGGAAAGCAGCTTTTGGAAATTCCCACTTGAATCATTCCCAGGAGCTTCACCATGGAACCATTTTTAGAGAATTGGGAGGGAAGTTTCAATATTTATGAAAATGGAGTCTGGCGGCAACCCAAAATTGGCTTTGGAATGAACTCATCATCCGCTGACGGACAAAAGGCCGCCTTCGTTGTTAATCTAATAAATCACTTTGGCTTTGATTGCCAAACACGTGGACCGTTCCGGAGGGCTTTCCGCTGTGTCGTATCTTTCAATATAGAATCCATCGGAGCACATTGTAAAAGCCTTTAATGAATATTGGGTTGAATGCAAATAAAGTTCCTTGGCCTTTTGAAGAAAGAGTATAACGTGGTAAAACCTTCCGTTTTAGTTAAACTTATGAAAGCCAGGATTAGCGTATATTTGTTCAAAGTTGGTCTTGCAGGCACGAGTTCGTCTTTTCAAATTAGCGTATTTGACTCAAAGTTGGAACGGAATGAAAAGAACTTTGTGAAAAGATGACGTGTCTCATGTTCCTTCTTTGGGTTAAATTAAACCTGAAATCCCTTTTCAATTGAAAAGGATCGTGCAAAGTCATTTGATTGTCTTCATTTCCTTCTCCGCAGACTCCGGCGCTGGACCAAGTATGAGATTTCATGTGAAGGAACATTTTAATTAGCGCTGCTTGGAAGGTCTGATTTCCACGAAATCAGGAACACGGAGTGACGTGAACTTTCCAAAAGTTCATGGCATCTTAACCTCCCTTTTGGCTTTTAAATGAACCGTTCAGAATACAATTCATTTTGAACTTTAATCTGTTTACCTCAAACTGACGCCTCTTGTCTGTTTGTATTGTATTTCAAACGCACCAGAGTTCATCCACCTGTCTGGAAGGCATTGTAATCGGTTTACCCTTATGATGTCACATTACCATGATGGATTCTATTTGTGGTATTTCAGATGGAATTCTACGAAAGTCGACGTGTCGTGGTAAAACTCAAGTTCTCTGCCCCGATGACGATTCCCGTCGAGCGTCTTCACGGGGACTAATTCCCAAAGCCAAAATTAAGTCATGTCAAAATGACATTTGTGATTGTTTTTGGTAAGATTTCGTTAGAACAAGAGGACCAATCAGAGCGTCTCACGAGAGCTATGACCTACTCGAGTGTGAGATGTCGAGGGGAATTGAAGAATCCTCCGCCATTCATCTCTCTCACTTTTGGTTTCCAAGTTGTCAAAATGAAAGACTTTTTCCCCGCTGCGTAAATCAATTCCTGCCATTGCATTGTATTCCAGCAGAGTCAATATTCTTCTTTTGTCTTGTAACAAAACAAATTGATTCATGAGCCATTCCTGGCTCTCCTCGTACCAATCTGTAATTCAAAACTCCTGCTTTAACAAAGGGAAGGTTTCATCCGCTTCTTCTTTGTTTCCATCCTCCATCCCTCCAAGATGTTGATTCAACCAAGTCCCACGTGGCTCAAATTCATCAATCCAAAAGAGCAAAGGAACACTGGTAGGGACGCTCTGAATTGACGGTCCTTAATTAAACCTTAAGATTGTTACTGATGATTTTGATTCTTCTTTTTTCTCCTTAGTTTTCATCCTCTGCTCGAGTCCGTATTTTGTATTTTCCCTCCTCCAGTCCTTCAACGTCATTCCTAATTCCCAGTCCATCAACGCCATTTCCACTTTCTTCCAGAGCTTGTCCCCACTCAACTCGGCCGCAAACCCAATCATCTACTGCCTCTTCTCCACGCACATCTGCAGGAACCTCAGGTAAGTCAAGTTGCGATAACTCAATTAACAAACTCTAATTAACAACAAAGATAGCAGGATATAGGGCCTTCCTAAATCACTCGCATGGAAGAAGTTTCTAATTGTTTTAGCTATGGTGCAGTGAATGTTTTACTCCCTTTCACGCTGTGTTCCAACTTTGTTCAACAAAAACTTTCCCTTCCAACGCCCCTAAGTGCTTCATAATCTCATTTGGAAAAAAGATAATGGAATCAAGCAGAAAGAAAATGAACTTAGACCTAACGATTTCTTGATGAGAAAAGACGTAAATGAAATCACCAAAAAAGAATGGGCGGATTTCTCATTCTAATTTTTTTTTCTGATTGTATTTGACATTTTAATTTTCATTGTAATTCATTTTCTTTGTATGTCGAAGAATTCTATTTCGTGTAGCCGATGTGCGTTTGTTTCATTTAGGACTGATTTCCATTTCTACTTTTTGGGCGATGGCAGCTTCCATTTCCTTCTGCGCAGGTGTAGGTTCATCTCCTCGTTCATGAAGTTCAAATGGGCACATGCATCCAACAGGGTATGTCATGGTCTCCGGGAGTCGCTTTGTGTAGCAAGTAACCGTTCCCTCTTCAACTCCACAGTCCAACGAAGTCTTGGCCAACTTCTTTTGACTCTGCGTCAACGTGTTTGGGAAGTTGACTTGAAATTTAATAATTAAATCTCCTCGTTTCCCTATTCGAAATTGGCAACATGATTTCCTGCTATTCAAATAAGTATTTGACTTGCTGATGTTTTTACCTGGCTCTCCGTACACCGGGAATCCTTCGTTAGGCACCACCTTTTCATAGCCAGGTCGCACAATGTGCACAACTGCCACTTTGAAACGGCGTTTGTCCAAAGTCGTGATTTCAATGAGATCCCCCGTCAGAGCTGCGCAAAGGTTAACCTCATGTTCCAAGATTAAGTTGTCTCCTTCCCGTTGAAAAATTGCATGTTGTCTCTCGCGACAAACGAAAACAATGTCAGCTACAAAAATAAAAATATTTCAGTCCCAGTGATTGAAATCGAGTGATTAAAGAGATTTACGGGGTTGCAAGTCAGAGGCCTGGTCTCCTTCGTTAGAGAACATGAACTTGGCTTCATTAGGAGCTCCCGGCTTTACAGGAATTGTCAGCACTTTCTCCTGGAATTCTGTTTTCTTCCCATCTTCAGTGAGAACCTTCTTGCAAATCATAACCTTCTTGACACATCCCATGTAGAACTCCTCCAAATCTAGCCAAAGATCACGGAAAATTGGGGGTTCCTTGGCCTTGGATGGATCCGTATTGAGACCAGCGTAGTAATCCATAGGGACACAAGCATCAGCTAAAAGGTCAATGAAAGGATTGTCCGTGGCAAAGAAATCCTGGAAGGTCTTGTGTGGATCTCCGTGATAAGCAAATGGCGGAATGAATCCATCAGGCCCTTGAAGTCCTTCTTTCAGTCCCTTATCCCCGTAAAGGTCAAAGATGGCACGACGCATGGGATTTACAAGGACTTCATATGCTTCAGAAACGACGTAGAACACCTGGATGGAATCCATTTCTCGACGTTTTTCACGAACAATTTGCTCATTTGCGCGAAGAGACGGAGTGATTGGGCGGTCAACTTTGAAACGTTTGGGGTGATGAAGCAGTGCCATCTTCTTGTATCTGCATTATTAGAAATTTCGTTGGTTTGAAAAATGGTTAAACTTGCAATGTACAGTTGTAAAACTTACGCTTGTTTGACCTCTTCTTCTGTAGCTTTCCGTTCCAGGAAGAGCACTTTGTAGTAGTCCAATACCATCTTGACTTATTATGTCGCGGAATGTGTGCTGAAATGCTTTTTGTCCAGAATATGAAAAATTCAGCACAATCACAGATTAGAAACTGAACAAAGAAAGTCTGCCAAATAAATTAGCACCTTGAGCTTAACCTTTAATAACAGTTCCGTCGACTTGGAAACGCAAGCGCTACACGTGAAAATTTTTTGCGTAGCCAGGATATAAAAAATCGCATAGTGCAATAACTTTCACATTTTTATTTTAGAAAAATCAAGTTTGTCAATTGGCTTGCAATCAAGTTTTGCCCACGTCTCGGGAAATCCAGCCCTAGCGTTGCAAACCGAAGAAAGTTTGGGGGTACAAAGAACCACGCCGACGCGTCGGGAAAGACACGTTCTGATTTTGCTACGTCAATGACAGACACGCTCTTGCGCTCTTCTAAGGGCCACCAACCCACCAGACTCTCATCAGTGGTGATTCGAAGTCGTGTCGACGCAGCATCCTTCATCAACAACAAAGGTAATAGATGGGACCTAATGGATAACCTCCTATCATTTTTTCGACTGTCTCTCTGTATTTTCTAAATGATGGTTTGCGTGCTTCGTGAATTTTTTTCAAACTGCTCTGCGTGTCGAATGAATAAAATGTCGGAATGATTAATGCATAAGTAGTTTCTCTGTTTTAATCCAACTGTGTTTTTCCTCAACAGAGGTTCATTTCAAGACGACTTTGGTTAACAGCAGCAGCAGAGAGATGCAAAATATTGTCGTCGGAAGTTCCCACTTCCAGAATGGCCACTCCAGAGTCACGTGACATTCTGAAAGCTTCACTACAGAGATCATGGAACTGCCCACTTTGAGAACTGTAAGCCCTTGTACCTGCTCCTGAATTTCAATGAAGTGCCTCAGATGACATTTCTTGGAGACACATTTCCATCTCCTTGTCTCAAGTGGCAATTCGCATTCTTCAAAGTTCACCGGAATGCTCCTTTTCTCATTAAATCAAAATGTCCCATCTGCCTCCACTGGAAGAGCCAGTCGTCCATTTAATCTAAATTTACACTCCACTCGAATTCTTGAAACTATTATTTCCTCAAGTATTTTCATAATTCGCAAATGTCTTTTTTCCAGTTGGAAGATTCGGAAGCTGGAGTGGCTGAGTGGAATTCAGAATCATTGAAATGAAGCCTCAGCGTTCCATGGAGATGGCGCGTTTCAAATCACAGTTGAACTCATTTTGACATTTCGGCCAAAATGAATGGAAACATTCCTCCATCGTAAACATAATACTCGATAGGTTGTCCTTTTTCGTTCCGGTAAATCAGGGAGTTTTGTATTTTATGGCGCAGAATCAAAGCGCAATTTATCCTTCAAAATAAAAATAGATAACCTGCGATCTCTCTTGTGGAAAAGTAGTTCTATTTACGAAAGATTAAGCTACCTATAATTAAGTCTTTTTTTTTCGTCTCAGACGGTAATCACATTGTACAAACGTAATTTTAAACGAGGTCAAGAATCTTTTGTAAACATTCCTTCGGGTAGTAGACAAAGAGTAGCTAATTTTTAATCTAGTTTTAAAAAATGTACCTTTATAGTGTGTTATATATTAGTTACAGTGTTAAATATGTTACAAGATTGTGTGATAATTGTGTGACTATTAGCCTTTAGTGTACAGAGCAGTGCATGCGTGGTCAGAGTCCCAGCACATGCACGCATGCCCTCCAGCCAAAGAATTTTAAGCCCCAAGGTTAAGCCATTGAGACCTTAGTTTGACAAGAAATAAAAAACGTCACGTGCACATTCCGACAAACTTTTTATTTCAACACATTGCCTTGGTCCAGGTTATCCTGGAGCATCTAAATTATAAACGAAAGGTAAGGGGAGAATGGAGTTTTAATTGCATCTTCATCTTGCATGATGAGGATAAAACTAAAATGAATTTAATTGAAGGTTGAAATTACACGCCTCCCAGCGTCACATTGTCATCTCCGGATTTTACGCCTGAGAGATCAAAGGATATTTTCAAACAAAAAGCACGGAAGACCACTTTTCAACTTTGAAAGGTGTAATTTTGTTAAAACTGACAAAAGTGGCTGCGCGTGTTGTACTCGCAGTTTATCCTCAAGTGTGCTATAATAAATGGCACGTGCTTCTTGCCATAGGTTATGTATTCACCGAGGAATAAATGGGCTTTGCAAAATGTAAAAATTGTTGGGGTTTTCTATATAAACGGCATTTCTGGAAATTACGTTGCAATCAGTTCAACAATGGGCAAGATGGAAGTTGGGATCACAAAGTCATTCCTGGAAGGGATTCTGAAGGACAGGATCGAGTCCTTTGAACTTGGGGAAGGATCCAATGTAGGCGATAATTACACCAGTATTCTGCACTCGATTAAAATTAAGCTGGAAGGTGGCTTGCATCCGCTCTATTTGCTGATGAAGGTCTACCCCTCCCACCCTGCGAGACAAGAATTCCTAGACAATACAAACTTGTTCGAGAAGGAGCTCCAGGTTTACAATTCAATTGTTCCAGAGCTGACACAATTTGCAAATGGAATCTTGTCATCAAACGATGACAGGGAAGAACTTAAACTTCCATTTCCACCATTAATTCATGGAAAAGCGGAGAAGAATGCGAGTAAGTTTTAAAAAAGATTCTATTTTTGCTCTTTTTATTTAATTGCGTATCCCCTCATTCCAGAATCTGAGTTGGGAAACTACTTGTTAATGGTTGATATTCGGAAAACGTGGGGATTCAAGATGGCCGATCGTTTCCAAGGTCTAGATGTAGCTCATTGCCGAATTCTGATGAAAGAATTGGCAAAGATCCACGCCCTCTCGTGGAGCTACAAAGTGAAGAAGGGACTGAAGAGTCTCAAAGACCAGTTACGCATGCGTCAAGGACTCTGTCTTTAGCGCAGACGAAGGAGAAATGATAAGTGTGCTGTTGGCTCAAGGATGCGGGATGATGCTTCCACTGCTAGAGGCAGAGCTTGGGACTGAATCCAAGGTTATAGAAGGCTTTGAAGCCCTTACAAAAAAGGGACCGGCAACTATAAAGATGTATATCGATGACGAAGCGGACATTGACGAAAAGCAGGTCTGTTCAAACTTGCGTGTGAATCCAGGATGTCCTAAACTCATCAACAGTGCAGGTAAGACCGTAGACAAGGTCATCTTGAAGGTGTCCATCAACAAACCACTATGTCTGGATTCTAGCCCCGTGGAATGTCGGATGTCACGGTGACTGTTGGTCGAATAACATGCTCTTCTTGTACGACGACGTCACTAAAGCTCCGCTCAAGGTGATGCTAGTAGACCTTCAGATATTCCGAGAAGCTTGTCCAACAACTGACCTTGCGTACTTCTTCTACACAAGTGCGACTCATGCCCTCCGCTCCGAGCATTTGAACTCCCTTCTTGACCTTTATTCCACTCACTTTTTACATTTCTGCAAACTACTGCAAGTAGCACCGCTACCTGGATTTTCTCCTGAAGAGCTCCGACGTCGGTTCCATCGGACGAAACCATTCGGCCTTCTTATGGCAACAATGATCATGCCATTTATTCTCCGTCCCACCGAATCATCCCAGGACTTGGATAAGTTAGACGGGGAAAAGGACTTCAAATCCCTTTTAATAGATGCAGCTCATGGTGGTAATAGTTGCAATCGAGTGATTTCCGAGAGAATTGTGGCCCTTGCTAAGGAGCTGTATGACGAAGGCGTCATTTAAAATGGGACATGATTCAAATATTGGATAAATTCCGCAAAAGTAGTGACTCTCGCAATTCAAGTTCATCGGGTTTTATTGTACAAATTAGAACTTTTAAACGCAATTATGCAATTCACACTTTATTTCTTTAGACTTTAAAATAAGTTTTAGCCTTCACTGGTGAATTCGACAATAAATATTCCATTAATTTTACCACGCTTGAAGGATTCTTAGCTACCACAAGGTCATGATGAGATCAGAGACGACGAAAAAAGTTGGAAAGGTGTTTTGGAGGTTTTGGAAATGAAAACACGACGACCACGACGGAGAATTATACGATTCAACCACTAAATTTTCGACTTGAATTCCCTATAAAAGAAAAACAATTCCAATTAAATCGCTTTGTAGTTATAGCATACGAAATTAAAAATTCAGTGTAGTTTTGGTTTGGCGTGGGATTGGAGAAAGTATTGTGAAATCCAGAAGCAACAAGTTGAGGTTTTCATTTTCAATCAAATATTTTCTGACTTTGGGGTTTGTTGTTTGAAATCTTTGTTCAAGTCACTACAATTAAATATTCATGACATACCTTTTCCGTTCATGAAGCATGTGGAATCCATTTGTTTTTTGACTGTGACCGAGTTCAACCTTGTGGACTGGAGAGACTTCCCAGAGAGCATGAGTGTGTCAGTCATCGAACCCGTAAAATCCGAACGTGTCTTCCCTGATGTATCCGCGTGAAGATGAGGAGCACCGAATTTACGTCTGTTAGCGTTACTCGGGCTAGACTTCCCAAGACGAGGGCAAAATTTTACAGCTAGCCAATTTATGAACTTGATTTTCCTGCAATTTGAGATTTGAATGAATGAAAATGATGACTTCTCGGTATTCAAAAAAGGAATTAACGTCATTCTTTCTGTAGCGCCGTCCCGACTACTCCGTTGCAGGTTTAATTCTTAGAACACAGTTCATTTCCTTTTGTTCCAGTCATTCCTTTATCTTTATTCCAATGAGATTATGAACAATTAAAGGGCATTGGAAGGGAAAGTTTTTGTTGAAGAAACTTAAAATACAACGTGAAAGGGAGTAAAACATTCACTGCGCCATAGCTATAACAATTAGAAACTTCTTCCATGCGAGTGATTTAGGAAAGCCCTATATCCTGTTATCTTTGTTGTTAATTAGAGTTTGTTAATTGAGTTATCGCAACTTGACTTACCTGAGGTTCCTGCAGATGTGCGTGGAGAAGAGGCAGTAGATGATTGGGTTTG
>VNWY01001642.1:0-12944 GCA_009869845.1 Pseudachorutes palmiensis
CCCATGCCTTTTGACCTAATGAGACTACCCTATGAATGGCGTTGTTGATTTCTATTTAGTTACCCTGCACAGACTTTCCATCCATTTCATTTTTCAACATTCTTCATTCAAAACCAATTATTTTTCTTCAAAATTTTATTTCCAAATTCAAGTGTTAGAAAATGTGTGACACGTCGAACAACCCATGCGTAAGTGACTTATTTCTGCCCTTGCCTTGGGCAATTCTAATAAGTGACACTGCTTTGTTTTCTCCAGCTCACTGGAGTTTGCTGTCCTTCCTGCCTCAAGTCAGGCTTGACCCTTCGGGTCGATCAGCTTCCTTGCTGTCCTCGTATCCCATGTTGGAGTAAGTTCAGGTCACATTTTTTAAAATTTTAATATCTTTGATTTTATTTTTTTTAGAAAATCCATACGGCTGTTGTTGCCCTCCTCGTTGTGTAAGAATTCAACATCAGAATTTTATTTTGATTTGATTTGATTTATTTCTGTTTAGCCTTGTGACCCTGCGACGATTTACTTTAAAGCCCCACCACGTCAGCCACCACCTCCATCTTGTCCAGACGAATGTGAGCTTTGTAACATCCCAATTCATCGTCTGGAATCTTATCTCTGTCGCAAATGCCCGGCTAACACAGAGATCCGGCCATGCTGTCGTCGTAAACCGATTCCATTTTACCACATCGATGGATCATGTCCTGGTAAGTTTTATTTTTGACAACCTTTGACCTAACAGGACTATTAGTGTGGGTGTTTTATTTTAGGAAACTGGTGTGGGTGTCTGCAAGGGAGGGGAAACTGCTGCTGAAGGCGCACAAAATTTATACGTTATTTACTGACATTGGATCCTTGCTCAAAATTAAATTGAAAGGTCACGAGAGTTGACCTCAGATTATCTCAACTGACCCCACCCATTCACAAGATTTCTTTTCAACTGAATCGGCGGGAAGGAAATCCTATTTAAAAATCACAAAATTCTTTACACTTTCAATTTCCAAAAATAAAAATAAAAAATATTTCAATTAGGGTCAAAGGGTCAAAGTCAAACGGTAAAAAGACCAAATTCTTTAGTTTCGAGTGTAGCTGGACCTGGGTCGACGAGATGGATCTACACAACAACATGGTAAGTTGTAGGGTATCACATGTCCATGTGTCAGAAATAAATTCGCTTTGTTTTTTTTTATAAGGAAGAGGAATTTTCGGAGAAGCGAAACTCTGCTGGGACTCCGTTGGATCAATTTGTGAACTTGGCCAAAGCTAGAAGCGGATCGGAATTGGTAGAGGTCATTAAATTGGCTTTGGACAGCTCAGGGGTTCATACGTTTACGGAGCTGGTGGAACTACCATCTGTGAAGCAGGTTAGCCGTAGGCAGTTGTAATTTAAATCACACGAACTAATTAATTTGCGGTTTTAGTTGGCTGATGGAGAATTTCGTAGCTACTGGGACCTTCTCCAGATATTTTCCTATGGGACTTTCACGGACTACGTTACCAGAAAGCATGAGCTACCTGAACTCTCTCCAAATCAAAGAAAGAAACTCCAGCATTTGACCATAATTACTCTCTCGGAGCAGGGGAAAAGTATTCCGTACAGTGTCTTACTGGAGCAGTTGGAAATATCAAATCTACGGGAATTGGAGGATCTCATTATCGAAGCTGTTTATTCAGGTAAGCATTCAGATACCAAACTCTTGACTTCACGTGCAGATTTATTAACTCTTGGGGTTTTAGAAATAATTCAAGGGAAGTTGGATCAACGTCGGGCGCTTCTTGAAGTGGACACTACAATTGGTCGTGACATCCGGAGAGAGGACGTTCCGACCATTGTGTCAACGCTTGAGAGTTGGTACGAGGCGTGTGAGAACGTTCTGAACTCTCTCCAGACACAAGTGGAACGAGCAAATGCTGAAAAAATTGCCAAGAATCAAAGGAAGGAGAAATTGGAACAAGAAGTAAGTTCTATATGCAGTGGACGTTGGTTCTATGGGTTAATTGATTATTCACATGTAATTTCAGATTCTTAATTTGAAGAAAACAATGAAAGTCCAGTCACAGGAGGCGGACGAGGCATATGGGAATGACAACCGTGACCGCGAGGCTTTAGGAATTGAAAAGACTCCACGGAAGTCGTTGAAAAAGGCACCTCGAGCACCAGGGAAGCTTTTCAAATAAGGCAGAGGAAGGGACTGAATATAAGAAATAATTTGTCATAACTTAATAACTCCCTGCTAAATTAACGTCGTGTCATTCCCTTTGAAACTCTTTCCAAAAATATACTTGCATGATAAATGTTTTTTGGTAATTGGATTTCACAATTTGTAATTAATTTATAGACTCCTGTTGGTTAGGGCAAATCTTTTGTTAACAGGAGTATTAAATTCACATCCAAATTCCAGCTCAGAGGTCAAATTGGATAATTTCTGAATTCTAATTTCCTTAGGGACGAAAAATTATATTTTAAAACAAACCACACATTTCATTTTCTCCAGATTTAGCTCAGGCATTTTCAGTCTGTCATTATTACTCTAAATTCATTCCGAACGTTTATCTTAAATTTTTATTCCTTTTCACCTACAACTGTCGAAAATGTGTGGAGGATGTGGCGCATGTGTAAGTTCAACACTTTATTTTTAGTTTTCTGTACAAGCGTGTGATCTTGGTTGTCTCTGCTTATTTGAACTGAACTTATTTTTCAGCCTTGTCGCTGTTGCAGCCCTTGTGCACCACCAGTGTGCTCAACCTGTCCACGACTTGCTCTCGTTGGTTCCATGCCACGGTTCTCACTGACGCCGTGCTCACCACCGCCACGCCATTGGACCACTCGCCCACCACACCGCTGCTGCATCCGCCCCTGGATTCCGGTAAACAGCAAATTAACTCGTGCTTTGCTCACATCATCATACATTTTTATTCTTGGTTTCAGACGTCACCGCATTGTCACCCACCTCCACTTTGTTCCGTCACCTTGGACCAACCAGCCCTCGTCAAGAAATACGAAATTCGCTACTTTTGTCCACGAGGATGTGGCATGCCTTGTAGTCCCCGCCCCATGCCGCCACCAGCATGTGTGAGTTGATGTGTTTTATGAAGACCAAGCCAAATTATTAATCGATTTTTTGTTACTTTAGGCTGAACGACTGGTCTGCTCAAAATTCATGACGATGTGCTAAATTCCGAACCACCACCACCGCTCATCAATTCTAATTTCAACGTGTCGAATTGCGTTAATATTTTGAATAACAATCCCAATCTTCATTTCTCATCCTCTTACATTCTTCCCTTTTCTATTCTTCTCAAATTCTTGTAGTTCAATGACCCCTTAGAATTCCTGCGACGTTACCAAGGGACATGCGCGCATCATATTTAAAAAAAAACTCTTAAACGCCGCCACTTTTTCAAACTCCTCAGACCTCACTTCCCTTCCGACCAGGACGGATCAAAACATTTCAACTCTCCCAAAATTTTCTAAATTCAAGACTTGTTCAACATTTTCGTCACTCCATCATGAACGTAAGTTTTTATAAAAAATACGAACAATGTGTCCATAATACAAAACTGCGTGATGATTTCATTTCTTAGGCTCGATGTTGTCAAAGTGCCGGATGCGTGCCATGCTGCGTAAGACTTGGACATACCCACGTCCCCATTCTTAATTTTAAATTTTACTTTTCCGTATTTCAGCCACCAACTTGCGTTCACCGTGACCCAGTTCGTAATGTGCCGAAGATGTGCTGCCCGGACTACCGTCCTTACCCTTCCTACTGCAGCGTGGTAAGGAACTTAAACTTTTAAATACATTTAAACTAAATTCGTAGAAATGCTAACGGTGACGTTTTCCTCACAGGTTCGCCGCTATTCTACCATGACCTACTGCCCAGCTCCTTCTCCACCACGCTGGAAAGACTGTTGCCGTCCATCCGTCTGCCAACCACAGTGCTACGTAAGTTCCATTTACAAATTAAAAAAGTTCATCAGCTAAATATTTTTTTTGTCTTTCCAGGGACCGATTCCATGCCGTCGTAAGCGTTGTGCTCATCGTTGCTGCAACTCTTGCTGCAACCCTTGCAACACAATCCAGCCCGTCCAAATCCTTGGATGCACACCCCACTGTCGGAAGATTTGTTAAGGAACCGCCAATCGGATTGAACATAGCGGACTGGACATGGACATTATGAAATTTTAGTATCTCTCCAAATTGGGATTAAAAGAGTCGCACACGTAACTCGTAAAAGTTTACATTAATCCTCTGGAAATTCGTTTTTATTGATTGAGCGCCTCAAATTCCAGCTGAAGTGGTAGAGTTACTCATAAATAAAAAGTGACGTCGGTATTATAAACAGTTTTTCTAATCATTTATGGCTTCCATGAGGTAGGGATTGCGCAATTAGAGCCCTAGCGCGGTATTCACTCGATCCCCGAGTGATTCAAAACGTTAAAATCCAAGCTGGATCTGTCAAGACCACTTTTGCGAGAATGCACTTGTGATTTATCTTCGGACGGGTTCCGTGCTCAATTTATGGCCAACTCGTGAACCTACCTAATCACGATCGGCAGCTATGCAGGTTTTTGAAAAAAAATTGTCAAGTAGCTTTAGCTAGAATGCTGGGAAAGCCATGGAATAAATTAGCGTGATGACGTAATGCACCATTGTCGAGTGGGAACTACCTAAAATGGAGTTTTTACTGAAGGGTCTTTCACCTAAAATAATTTAACTGAAAATTACAAGAGATTTACACAGTGCCACTTAACCGTATTTTATTTACAAATCGTAATGACGCCAATTAACAGATTCAAATTTACTCAGTAGAAAATAAACAGCGGAAATGATACAAGCAGATTTGTCAAAGTCAAACCAACTTTTAAAGTTAATTTTTAGAAGAATTGTAATAATTTTCTTTTATTCTGGTTTCCCATAATGGCAGAAGGTCAATGTTAAAAAGCAAGTTTCAGTGCCAATCCTTTGTCAGTTATAACTGGATTTGGTCAGTTTTGTGCAGAAAGAGAAAGTCATTTAGCAATTTTTGTTGTTTCCGCATTATACGTTGTCTCTCGTGGTACTGGATTTTAGCCTCGGCCATTTCTCTTTCTGCATCCGGGATGACCACTAGACCGATGAGAAAGAGCGCAGTAGCAAAGAGTGTAATTGGAATGCCAGCGATGAACACAATGGCGGCGAATTTGGTCCAAGATCCAACGGTCGTTGTCCTGTTGACTTTTGTCACTTTCGTCTTTGGAGCCACACTTCTGCGCAATAAATAAAATAAGTTCAGTATTACATTTTCCTCAATAGTCACCGTTTCTGCCGGGCTTCTGACAACTCCATTTTTGAAAGCTGCATGGTTCGTCCATGTTCTTCTGCCTGCTGTTCTTGAACTTGACTCTTTTCTTGGTCAAGCATTGTCGTCAGCACCAGGGACGGTGGGATGATGATCAGTAGTAGCACATACACTGCTAACATCGCTGCATAAGCGCTAATAATTCCATAGTCGTAGGCCCTACCTGATAACCTTGATTCCCTACTCAAGGCAGTCAACTCTGCGCAGTCGCTAAAGCTCAAGCTCACAATCAGGAAAGTCACGGTCAGCTTCCATGTCTGAGGCATCTTGACGGCCAAATCAATTGCCACTGGTGCTAGTCTGTAACCTTCAGTCCATACAATTATGTAGCACAAAACTGTCCATTTCGAGGTCAAATTTTTATCAAAGCAGATCATCCGTAGCTATTCCTGTTACATTGACGCTTTCAATTAGAGCTGAAAAGTAACAAACAAAGGTCATTGGGAGCTTTCACTATAGAGCATCTAGTTCTGTGGAATTTTGTTTTCCATAATTCGTCGGAGGGATTTAGATTTGGAGGTTGGAGGCAAAAGATGATAATTGGCACAAGAGATGAACAAATATGAAGTGTCATTCAATGACAAAATCTCCGTTGTAATTTTGTTTTTAGCTACAAGTGGATTCCGGCGGTCCTTTTATCTAGAGCGTCCTAACAAAAGCTAATCCCAACTAATAAATCTGTTATTCTAGAAGCTATTTCCTACTGGGTTTAACCTTTGACTCACCTTCATCCTTCATTAGTTTCATGAACAACACTTCCACCGAACCGAACTAGAATTAGCCTTCCACAATTGAAAAAGGTTCTTTATTCCCATGATTTGTTCACCTGAGGTGAATGGATAATTAGTAGCACATGCAACATCATCCATTATAGTGAACCAATGAAAAGGCTTTAAAAAAAGACGCCTACCACAATATCTCAACAATTGGCCTCGTGTGTCGATTCCCATACTAAATAAAAAACAAGTTAACCCAGAACAAAATTAAGCATGAAGACTATTTAAAATAAATCTGCTTCTCCGCTTTCATCTCTAATCAAGCTAATCAATTAGGCAAATGTCGCAACAATCAACATGCTCACACGTCAATAAATCAAAAACTAGCCCAATCCGGTTCCTAGGAATAGTGCAACATTTTCCACAAATCTTGTTTACCTGCACACGAGGAAAACCTTTGTACATTTCATATTCCATGGTAGTCGTGAGTCGTGGCATGTCATTGGATCACCGCGTCTATCAATTAGCACGCATTCTGCTGAAGTGTGAGGATGATGATTCCTGGAATTAGAGATCGATGAGGTAGGTAAGTGAAATGGAGAAATGGAGGTGTGAATAAAAGACAAGTGAATTAGCCTCTCTGCGATGATAAAGATAGCGCAGGTGATAACAATGGGAAGAATCCATTGTCATTTGGGCTACCTGGATAGTCAGGATCTTTATATATAAAGGGCAGTGGGAAAGCTGGACACGGCTCCATTCCGTGGACGTTCCGAGTCCTGACCAGAGCTATATTGCGACGTAGCGATTTCCGCTGTTAAGTAGAGCTGGTTTTTAAAGACCTGGTTGACAATGGACTATAATTTTAATCAGTCAAGTAATCAACGCATGTGACACAAAGGACGCTCTCCTCATCTTTTTATCTCTTCATAATATCCGTTAATTGGAGCAATAGGAGATACTCAAGCACCACAATTCAAGTGTGACGGTCGTTGCTAAATGCGTCCATCATCATCTTGATTGATAGCATTGTAATCAAGGTGCCAATTAATCATCCAGAAAATCTGGTTGAGGCGCAGTGCCGCATTATAAATTATACCGTGATGGTGGTCGGAAATTGAATTCTGCGGAAGTGTCGGGCCCGGATTTGCATCAAGTAGTCCAATACACTTGACTCAATTGAACTAAACTTCCGTGTGCAAATGCGGAATAATTTAATGCACTTGGGTAAATTATAATCAATCATTAATCAACTGTGCTACTTTGTCTATCAAAGTTCCTCCAAGTGACAATAGTGCGAAAATGAAGACTGAATTGATTCACTCGTATAGTTCTGTGAGTCTGTCTGGCCTATCCAGATCCGTGTCGACAGTGTCACTGCCTCAGAACAATAACGTAAACTCCGTCAATGGCAAGTTTTCACAGTCAGAGACAGGTCTCGTTGACCCCAGCAAAGGAAGCCCGTCCTTCTCCGAATCGTTGAAAGAATGGGGCAAAAATACGTTTAGGAAGAAGACGCTGTACAAGAAGGTCCCATTTCTGGGCTGGTTGCCAGAATACAATTTCCAGAAGGTCATATGCGACTTTGTCGCCGGGTTGACCGTTGGACTGACCATTTTACCACAAGCTTTGGCATACGCTGGACTTGCTGGGCTACCCACACAGGTAAATCCTTAATTTCAACGAACCCTTATGTTCTTATTTTTAGACTAATTTTGGCAAGAAAATATGACCTTTGGGGTACTCCTGGAATTTCACACCTTTCTCTTTTATGGCACAAAGACCTTTTTCCGCCGACCATTGCTGCATTTTTGCAGAAATGTCAATAATAATAAAACTCAAGTTGTTCATTTTAATGCACTTGACTCTGATTAAATGGACATTGACCTTGGCTCTTTTGTTTTGTTTTCAGTATGGACTTTACAGTGGATTTGTTGGGTGTTTCGTCTACATTTTCTTTGGCTCAACGAAGGCTATCAACATTGGACCTACGGTACATCAAACTCTACAAATATTAAATGAATTGGATTTTAATTGGTGTTTCTTTTAGGCTAGTTTGGCAATCATCACTCTAACCTATGGCGGTGGGAAGCCTCCACAGTACACCGTGGTACTCGCATTCTTGACTGGGTTGGTGACCCTGGCCATGGGCGTGTTCCAATTGGGTTTCATTGTCAACTTTATCTCTACTCCGGTCATGTCTGGATTCACTTCGGCTGTGGCCATCACAATCATTTCAACACAAGTCAAGTCACTCCTTGGCCTGGGATTTAGCGGCAATGGGATCGTGGAAGTGGTCGAAGGACTTGTGGACCAAGTCCAGAATACAAAGCTCCATGACGCACTCCTCAGTGTCGTTTGTATCACTTCCCTCATCTTACTGCAAGTAGGTCAACTAAAAAAACATCCATTCATTCAACCCATAATCTTTATGGAATTTTCCTAATTTGGTTTTTGCAGCACCTCCAGCAGATCTTTGGCTTTGCAAAGAATTGGTCCAAAGTCCTAGACAAAACACTCTGGCTCATTTCCACGTCACGGAGTGCCATTGTGGTGGTTGTGTGCACTGCCTTCTATGCCGTTTGGGGTGACCCATCTCCCGTTGGGGTTGTGGGTAAGTCATGCACTTTCGTGCACAAGTGCTGTAGTGACAACTGCATATTAGACGGGTAATTTAAGACCGGTTTTTCATTTTGCCAGGTACCATTGTCTCAGGCCTGCCACCGTTCAAAGTGCCAGAATTTGACTTTAGTGGAAATGCAACCAGTTCTGGAGAGGCAGTGACCTACAGCTTTGTATCTATAGTCAAGGAAAGCTCCTCTGCACTCCTTGTGCTTCCAATCTTGGCCCTAATGGAACACATTACAGTCGCCAAAGCAGTCTCAGGCTCAACCCGAGTTGATGCAACCCAAGAATTGATTACGATTGGTATATAGTGCAAATAATGCTATGATTTATTTCCTTGGAGGTCCTTGACGTTTGCTTCTTTTAGGGCTTTCGAATCTCATTGGCTCCTTCTTCGGCTCAATGCCGGTCACCGGTAGCTTCTCTAGGACAATGGTCAACCACGCCTCGGGCGTACAAACTCCAATGGGTGGCCTTGTGACCGGTGTCTTGGTCATCCTTGCCCTACAGTTCCTAACTCCATACTTTTTCTATATTCCTAAAGCAGCACTAGCGTCAGTTATTGTCTGCGCAGTCATGTTCACTATCGATTTCAAAGTCATCCGTATAATGTGGAGGAGCAAACGTAAGAAAACGACTGCCTATTTGACCAAATTAGATGAGTTATCACTGTTACTTTGTGTGTATAGGAATGGACATTTTGCCATGGGCAGTTACGTTCCTAGTGAGCCTATTGCTGGGTCTAGAATTTGGAATTCTATGCGGTTTCATGATTAGTCTACTCTTCCTTCTTTACTACTCAGCACGACCTGGTGTTCGAGTTAACAGGGGAGAGGTGAGGTCATTTTTCATGAAGCTTTGCGTGATCTTTTTACTATTTGAGTTCAAATTTTTAGACATCGACAGGTATCGAGTTCATCTTGGTTGACTTGGATCGGTCCCTGACCTTTCCTTCAGTAGAGTACACAAACTACGTCGTACTCAAATCAGGAACAAATTGGGCCAAGAATCGCCTTCCAGTTGTCATTGATTGTCAGCACATTCAATTCGCAGATTACACCGCAGCCCAAGGAATGAAGGACATCTTCACCAGCTTCAACGCCAAGAATCAAGAGCTTGTGCTGTGGAGAGTTAAACCTTCGATTCTACGCATAATCAATGGAGTTATGGAGTGCACGCAGACTCCATTCAAATTCTGCTCAAGTGAAGCAGAGCTCGAAGCTATACTGGAAGGTAAGAGTTTGCTGACTCTTTTGAATGAAACACTTGTGAAAGCCAGAGGTTGAAAATATTTTATTTCTATAGCAAAACGAAATGATCTGGAGAAGGATAATACAGGGATCAAAATCACATTTACAATGGAAGGGGACGATGACTCTTCCAGTCATGGTTCCACAGAATGTGATAATGAATTCCAACTTTAGAAATCGCTGATGTGCTAATTGTTAGCAATTTAGATTGGACTACGAAGAAACAAGAAGAAAAGAGCAGGGTACGGGGATTCCACCGTATTATTACGGGAATAACGATTTCTTAGTCTTCATTGTTATGAAAAGTTGTTGAATAATTCTAAGTTACATATTTAAATGTAAGTGTGAATTGTCGATAAGTGTAAAAATTTGCACTGTTTCTAAAGCAAATCTGACTTGTTCCTGTTCTAATCTTGTTATTTGCAGCGCTTAAAGGTCTGCACTTCATTCATCGTATTTCTAGAGTTCATCGTTTGAGTCCTGACCTTCAAAGGTTGGTATTAGCCAATGTAAAATGAAAATTGACTCATGATTGTGTAGTGTAATGAAAAGGAGACGCTTACCATTTGTTTGTGATACGAAGATTATTTAGTAACATTAAAAGCTAATACAATTAAAAGAATATGGAATTATCATAATCCTAAGTAAACTTCATCCTCCCAAGCCTATAACAATTGAGAGATTAAGCTGTGACACCTCCATTGTGTTCTTTTAGCACAATGGGTTTCTAGTGGAGAGATAAATTGTAAACAAAAATCCAGATAAAATTATTTTCTTTTGTCTGAATGTTCACTCAGATTCATGAATAAGTTGCAATTGGAACTGCAACCACCGGGGACTTTTGGCTCTTTGGCCATTGTTTAAATTTCAAGGAATTATTTTTAATTTTCAAATGACGAAGCCAATAATGGCAGTAGTTGGAGCAACTGGGTTGCAAGGAGACTCAGTGTTAATAAAGAGCATTGCAAGTATCAGACAAATACTCCCTTCGCGGCATTACTACTAACGTTGGGTCTGAAAAAGCAAAGGAACTAAGGGATGCCGGTGTTGAAATTGTTTATGGAGATTTGGATGATGTTGATTCTTTGAAGAAAGCATTCCAAGGGGCATATGGTCTGACTATTAGTTTTAAATTGAATTGGAAGTTTTGTAATGAATAATTTTATGCTTAGGTGCATATCTTGTCACCAACTTCTGGGACCATTTCAGTGCAGCAAAGGAAATCCAGCAAACAAAGAACATGGCAGATGCAGCTGAATTTGCAGGAGTGAAGCACGTTGTCCTGTCTTCCCTTGAGGATACACGGAAAATAGTGACGACTCCATTATACATATTTGTAGATATTTTATATTTATATTTTATTTGTTCAGGTGAAGGAGGGATCTATGCCAATTCTGCAAGGGGACTACTACAACCCTGACTTTGATGCAAAGGGAGAAGTTCAGGAATATGTCACATCCAAACTCCCAACGACAATCCTCTATACTTGTCTTTACTACGAGGCCTTCGCTGGCAGTGACAGTAAGCTCAAGTCAACCGATATAAAAACATTAAACAAGGTTTATGTTGTTTCAGTGGGCCCAAAACCTGGTGTTAATGGAGAACTTGAGATTACGTTTCCAATGGGCAATGGAAACATACCTATGGTGGCTGTTGCAGACATAGGGAAGTTCGTGGCCAAATTGTTTGAAGATTCAAACTACATAGGGCAATCTGTGGGAGTTGCTGGTGCCTCTATCCCAATGTCCAAAGTGGCTGAAATTCTTTCCAATGCAATTGGCAAACCAGTTGCTTATAAAAACATTGAACCCTCCACGTATGCAAAACTTGATATCCTGGGGGCAGGTAAATTAACCCAAAAAACACTTTTGTTAATTCATAAAGAGATTTTAATACTTCTGCAGCGGACTTGGCAAATATGTTTCAATATATGCGTGACTACGAAACTGAATATGGGAAACTTCGTGATATAAATTTGGCCAAACAGCTCGTTCCTGACTTGCAATCATTTGAGGACTGGGTGCAACAAAACAAACAGAATTTTATTATGAAATCATAATGAAGTAAATCAAATAGGTACCTATCATGTTTAAATTGATAAAGTGACCTGTTCAGTTGCTTCATTTAGCTCTTCCGAAAAATTATAATTGCGTACCTGCTAGTACATTTCAAGTTATTCGCTTTTATGAACGCAGGACAATGTATAAACTTTGAAATTTGATTTTCCAACAATTTATTCCTTTTTACAGTGAGTCCACTTGGTCCATATTTCATTTTCTGCTTTACATATCAATCCTTTTTCACAACCAACGCCGTAAGACATTCGGATGTTGCCCATGGATTCCTTTTTTGGATACAGCGTATCTGCATACGTGGCTTCCATTGCAATGTCGTGCATTGCCTTTACATTTCCGCAACGCTGGTCTTCTTTTGCAGTGCAGATTTTCAGTTTTGAATCCCAGTTCAGTGAAGAATCAAAACAGTCACAGGTACCTTCGGGACTGCATGCCAGGCCTTGGAAATTGTTACACAGGTCATCTTTGCTGGAACAAGTAGCACCATGTGTTAAGGCGCATTTCCCCTCGGGAGTTGCGTCAAATCCATCTGCGCATACGCACTTGCTATCATCACATTTCGCATTTTCAACGCATTTTGGTCCTGTAGTTGAACACGTCGAACCATGCAGTAATTCACATGTGGAACCCCTTGCTTCAGAAAAAATTGAACT
Source organism: Pseudachorutes palmiensis (assembly GCA_009869845.1). Taxonomy (NCBI): domain Eukaryota; kingdom Metazoa; phylum Arthropoda; class Collembola; order Poduromorpha; family Neanuridae; genus Pseudachorutes; species Pseudachorutes palmiensis. The sequence continues at coordinate 12,653 of VNWY01001642.1, forward strand.
CGCCCCATGCTCACATTGACATGTTCCACCAATGCAGGCTAAAAATTTGCCTGAATGGCAATCAGATGAGGAAGAACAAGCGGTGAAGAAGCTACCACTACATTCTCCGTTGGCGGTTCTATGGTAGCCTGGGCTGCAAACGCATTGTGGTATAGCAACGTTATACTTGAAATTAGTATGAAAACTTCTAACACATCGGGTATGAGCAAACGTAAATCTCTCTTTTTTAATGACATTTTAGCCACAAATGCTACTGTATTTTGTCTAACTGAATCCATGTTAGTTTATGAAT
>VNWY01001643.1:0-12942 GCA_009869845.1 Pseudachorutes palmiensis
ATGTCTCTCCAAGATTTGGAAAAGATGGATGACTTTTTTAGCTTTCTTCTGCTGGACTCAATTCCGAATGTTTCTGTTAAGCCCTTTGGGTTCTTCAGAAGAAGCCCTGCACGCGCCGATGTTTTTAGATGGAATGTGAAATACTTTAGTAATACTTTTGTAATACTTTTGTAAATGGATGATAATCCGATCCCCCTGTTCTGAAGATCGCCCGAAGTGGGTTTTTGTTGAAGTTCCCAAGGTGAAAGTTGACTTACATTTTGGAGTGCTTTCTCCTTCTCCTCCAGTTTGGAATTTGCCTGTGCGAGTTGATCTTGTGTCTGTTCCAGTTCATTTTCAATCTGCTGGATTTTCTTCTGGAGAGTCCTGACTTCTTCCTCTGTCTTGTCAGCACGGGCATTGGCGTCTCTTGCCTGTTGCTCACAGGCATCGGCCTTGTCCATTGCATTGTCCTTTTCGATCTTCATCGCCTGCATCTTCTTCTTAATGGCGTCCATCTTGAAGGCTCTTTTGGAAACTGCTACCAAACTAAAGCCCACTTCTTTAAAGATAAACTTCTTTTTTAAATTGTTGATCTTAGTACCTGCGAGAAGAGAGGAGAGACCGGAGAATGGAATCAAAATGGTCGAATTCCAAACTCACACGAGCTACTACTGAAATCCAAAGGCTAGCAGAGCACTGCTGAACAGATTATAAACGCCAAGGAGCTATTGATAGGCTCTCCTCCATAAATAGAAACTAGGCAAAAAACAAATGGTGGAATGCAACTTCTTTGCAAAGGGTTGCGGAAATCTTGGCGTCAGGAAGTGCGCCGATTCTTCAGCTTACGAAAGAACCTCAAGATCAGTTTCCATTTGCTTCATCAGTTGCTAAGCAACAACCGCATTTCCATCTCCATTTGTCAAAATATGAGGTCATGTCTGGAGTTATTTGAACCACAAACAAGCTTCATCTGCACGTCCAGCAAACAATGAAAAATGCTTAAGCTGCAAAATAATGATGACATCGTGTCATTCCTCTTCAGAGAATGAAACGTGGAGTTTCCTTTATTTCCCAATTCCAGCCAGCGTCAGCTTCATTTATTCCTTTGTTTGAGTGGCATTCGAATGTCAAATTGGCAATTAGGGAAAGTGTGTCTTGGGTGAATGGGTGGACCATCTCCATATCGCTAATTACTGAGAGCGTGGTTTCTTGAGGCTGTGATGGATGGTCTATTTGTTAGGTGGCTGCGTGGAATTTTGCATCTGGAGAAGTGTAGTGTTTGTTCCCCGGATCCGACCGAGTGGAATGTGGGACAATGCCGCCCTGCACCGACTCCGAAAACTGACTTTCCCGTGTGTCTCCCTTCACAAGTTTCCAAGTTTCCTCCTTGTAATTATACGCTGACTGTCGTGGGTTGGGCAGTTAAAATATAATAAAAACAACACGACGATGAAACCACTTTAATTAAAACATTTTCAATAATAGAAACACGACTGCTCACACAGGATGGAAACTTCTACAACTCACAGGTAGGAAAATATCATACTTTAATAATAACTTTACATTCAATTTGAACTAATCACGTCCATATTTCCAGTGAGAATCGAAGTATGAAATCCAAACGACATGAGCTCGCTCCATTAGCTTCCTTTGAGGACCTGGAGGAATTTAAACCTCCTAAGGTCACGAGTTCAGCTAAAAGAAACTGCCTTCCAGTCATTGAGGATTACGGTAAGGTCAATCTACTTAACATTTAATTAAAATATGAGTTTTTAATGTTATTTGCATTAATTGTGGTGCAGATCCACCACAGCCGAATGAGCCGAGCACCTCCGAGGCAGCTGTGAGGAAGAAATCCGACACTGTGAGCCAATGCGGTCGTCCTCCCACTCGGCCCGACACAATCCGATCTTCTCCGAAGGTTCCCGACGACGCAGGGTCAGACAATATAAAGTCTCCATATATCGAGACTCCTCCTACGCCTCGCATTGACATTTCCTGTGCGAGTAGCAGCAGTACAATAAGCGATGAAATCTCTTCATCTGAAAAGGAAATGAGGCGCTATGGGCTTGGGTTGGACTGCAATGAAGAGGTCGACGACCTTCGCTCAAGTACAGAAGAAATTGCATACGAGGAATCAGCCATTCCTGACCCTTCTTTGGAAGCGAGGCGAATTGCTATTGAGAATCTGCGGAGGGGCTCTCACCCTGCTAATATATTTTCAAGGAAGATTTCCACAGTCACGATCAGTGACGCCTTCACGAGGAAGCCGTCAGTGTACAGTCTCCACGCAGACGCAAGTGCAAGGGCTGCAAGACTCGCTTCCTTCGGCGCTGCTTCACCTAGACCAAAGTCATGTGCTCCTTCACCTACACCAACTTGTCGTGAGTTTTATTTAATTTGAATTTGAATTAATTGAATTTAATTAATATTTAATTTTGTTGATTTTGTTGATAAGGTTCCGGTAGAAGATCCGCATCTCCTCACATGATGCTCGAAACTTCGTTTTGTGGGAATCGACCAACCCTCGTAGAACCGGAAGTTGAAGTTTACGGCCCAGTGTTGAGCACTTCTGAAGTTCAGGTTCACCCAGTCCCTTCCTCTGAGAAAGCGACGACTGTGAGAGCTTCAGTTGAGCGTGAAAGGTCAATGTCTCTCCCAACCCCACCTTTGGAAGATGGTCCTTCGACCTCCAAGTCGAGTGCACTCAGAGCCTTTGAGTCTACTTGGGCCGAGCGTTTTGTCATTCCTAACCAACCCTCAATGGAAGATCCTGATGAAGACGAGCCAACTGACAAGGTTCGCCCTGCTAGCCCAGTTGAGGAAGTAGTGAATCTAAAGAGTACAAAAGATGAATCCACTGATTTCAGCGATAAGGACGAAGCCCTACTCGAACCACCAATCAACGAACACATATCGGAAGAAGTACTCAATGGCCAAGGGCCGACTGAACAGGACAGAAATGAAGATGACCTGAACACTCCGCAAGAGACCAAGGGCCTCTTCCTAGACGATCAACTTGACGAAGACTCTAGTTTACCCTACGTGCCCACTACGCTTCCACTCGAGAAATCAGCAGCACTTCCCATCGTCCCAGTCAAGGACCGATCGTATTTTGTTCCTACAACGCCCATCCAACGACCAAGGTCAACTCAACCTCCAAACAAAACGTCGATTGAAGACTACATCACAAAGGTCAACTGCAGCGAGAAGCGACAAGAGAAGATGAAGATTAGTCTCCCCAGGGAAGAGTCACTCGGGGAGGAACCAACGGAGAGAAACAAAACGCCAAAGAAAGACACGCCCACCAATTGGAATGACTTTGCAGAAATGGGGTTGAGAAACCCAAGGAATTTGCGGAAGCATCAAGACGACTTTAAATGAAAAGAAAAGAATTGATTTTAGTGGTGCTGTAAAAGAAGTGGATTTAAGAGCCAAATGAAGACATCTTCAACATCTTCCACCGTATGAACTGCCTCCACTTAGTTGTCTTAATCCCATTTAAATTTAAAAGATGGCGGGGTTGTTTGAATTTGGTGGGAATTAGACTCAATTAATAATTCATTTAAAAAGCAATACCACTCTGTTTAGTCATATCTTTGACTTTACTTTTCTACTTTCCGCTCAACCACTTAAGGCGGGAAGTTCAAAAGTTTAATCGTCAGGTCCCTGTTTCTGGTGTCTAATTGAAATGACTGGGTACTGGGAAAGAAGTGCCCGTAGTCCTTCCTCTTTAACTTTATTTACCCTTGTTATCTAATTGTCAGAAAATAAAATAATTCATTCAAAATGGTCCAATGTGGTTCTTCATTTGTTTCAAATGTCATCCAATCAGGAGCCTTACTTTCCTGATGTCCTTGGAATGTGAGCCACAGTGTCTGTCAAAAGTCTCTTTCTGAATTCTTGGAGAAAGTGTAAGCATGTGCTCCTGTTCCAATCAATACAAGACACGAAACCACGTGGCCCTTTTCAGGGTATTAAAAACATCAACTAAACCCATAAGAAACGGATTCTAGAATCGGATACGGTGAAAGGCGGTTGATTTGATTGGACCATTGGAGCATGGATGAATGAATGATGGACTAAAAGGAACGAAGACGGAATTGACTGTAGGTGGTTGATGATGAAAGTATTCCCGTGTTGATTCATTGTGTTTCCCTATTGATTTCTACTAAGAATCGGGTCAGACGCAGGAGCGTCCTTCCTTTCCTTCCTCGCTTTCCTTCATCGAGGCACACCCATAGGCTGTGGGAGTGAAAGCAAAAGAAAGTCAGTCTGGTGTAGATCCCATTGCAGCTTACTTATGGACTATGACTAAACAGGTAACTTAGAAATTGACCTCATTGACCTCTCGAATGGCCACTCGTCATCTCCTCTCCATTGGATTGACCTTGTGTTTTGTGCAGTGGACTTGCTTCCCTTTCTCCCAGTTGGAATATGCTAAAAATCAAGAAAGGGATTAAGAAGAAAATCAAAGGGAAGAAGGAAAAGGAAGACGACCTCTTTGACCCAGAGAATTTAGCAAAGTTCAAAAAGGAATTAGAGGAGAGCAAACGCAGTGCGGAAGGGACATCGGCAGCAGCGGCTGTAGCGACAGAAGTACAAGCATCAGGGGAGGACGAGGAATGGAAGCGATTCAAACTACTGACACAAGGGATCGACGTCACTTTGAAGAAAACTTCGGGTGACCTTGACCGCATCAAGACCACAAGCTACTACCAGAAGAAGGCACCTGCTGCACTCGTAGACAAGAAAAAGGAACATTGGGCTAATCTAGAGAGTAACGAAGGATTCAAACAGGACTTTGGAACTCAGAAGGAAGAAGCAGAAGAATCCTCTTGGGGAGCACAGCCTCAGGTAAACAAAAAAGCTGAAAAATTGAATAAGAAATTAAAGTTTTTTTTTAATTTTAGTCAAAAGCGCCTATTCCTGTTGAAGTGAGGGAGGAGTTAAAGTTAAACGAAGAGCCAGAGGAAGTTGTTGTGTTGGATGACGGACTTTTTGACACTTCGTACTTGGATGCAATCGAAAGTGGAGAAATCCAATTTGCTTATATTCCAGACAGCCCCACTGAAGAGTTAGAAGGGGACGACCCTTTTGACACTTCTGCAGTTGCAGACGTCGTACAGAAAATCCACGAAGAGGAAGTAAAGGAAAAGAGAAAAATCAATTTAGGTTCTGCTGTTAACTTTCTTACGAAGCAAATAGAACCGGAAGTTGTTGTTCCTTATACGGACAAAACTGCGGAGCTTAAGAAGACAAAGAGAGGACGACCAGTCCACGTTGACCTTCTTGGGTGGGAAGGGGACGAAGCTGAGGCTGTGAGTGTGTTGGACAAGGTCATCGCAACAGCAGAAAAGGAACAGAGAAACCCCAAAGAGAAGGAACTCGACCTCCAGGACTTAATCCGTGAGTTTGAAAGTGAGCAACCAATCAGTGCCCCATGTTTAATTGTTTCAAATCTCGACTTGCTACTCAACCAAGCTGAGCCTGAGAGTGAAAAGGTTGTTGAACACGAGGACGACGTTTGGTTCAAAACTGACAACGACGAGGAATTGGTTCAACCGACGAAATCAAACGAAGTTGACGTTGACCCCTTTGACACTTCTGTAGTTGAGAAACTAGGGTTTGGAAGGGCAGAACTGAGACAACTAGAAGACGAACTACTCGCTACTGATGAACTACAACCTTCTACAACTGAATTTGAAGTAGTTGGGGAACCACAGGTAGCTCCTCCAGTCCATACGGTTGACCTTGAAGAAGACGATTTTGACTTTGATCCGAGGAAAGACGAGGAACCAGTACATAACCACCCGTTGGATACGATCCACGCAGATTCAGAAAATCACACTGCGGCTGCGCTAACGCCGGATCAGTTCAATCTCGATTCACCAGAGGAAGTTGACCCATTTGACACTTCGAGTGTCTCTCATATCGTTCTCCCTGGGAAGTCAGAATTACGACACATTGAAGACGAATTCGCCTATTCAGCAAATCCCCCATCATTTTCGGCGGTTTTGAACTTATTCGAGCCAGAGCCTCAGGCGGTTCAAATTCCTACCGACATTCATCCCTTTGATGCCCCTGACGAGTGCATTAGTGACATTTTGGAGCTCCATCATCCCCCATTGAAGTCCCAACCAACACTCACTGCGCCTGCGTCGGACTTGGAAGACCCTTTTGACACTTCAGATTTTGTGGAAGTCTACGCCCCTGGGAAGAACGAATTGAAAGAACTCGAATCCGAACTCCTCAACTCCCAAGTGGATTTTGTCCCCCCAAGAATTTGTCCTCTGAGGAATTTCAAAGTCCTTCACAACACGAGCGTGACCTCCCTTGTGACCGAATCTCGGCAGGGCAGTCTTCATCCTTTTGATTCAATCGACGGAGACTCTGAAGTTGAGCATCATCGCCCACTCTCCCCACAATTAGCCTCTGGGGACAACTGCTTTGAAGATCCTTTTGACACTTCAACTGTGTCTGCAATCCTACCAGGGAAAATTGAAGCAAAACTACTCGAAGAAGAACTCGCAGCTGCCGCCTTTCTTCCCACAATTACGAAACTAGAACGAAAGGAAAACACGTTTTCACTACCGCCAAACAACCCACCTCCTCGTCCATCTCCAATCACGTTCCCAATACAAGATTTTGAAACCGAAGTGGATCCATTTGACACGTCAATTGCAGACTCCCTTGTTTCCTAAATCTTCATTAAATCATGTCAGGCTACACAGTCCAGGCCTTCAATCCCTTTCTAAGTGAAGCAGAACAGCCAAACCCAATCCCCCAGTATGGAAACAACGTGGCTGATTCTTCAAATCCCTTCTTATCAGGTGGAGCATTTTCTTATCAACCGGAAGCTCCACCCTCCCAAGGGGAAAATCCATTCCTATCCTCAATGTCCAGTGCCCCGCCTGCCCCGTCTTATGGGAATCCATTTGCAGACTTTATCGCTCCAGAACCTCCAGTCGCCGTTGGCTTTGTGGGAGCAACAGAGTCCGGACTGAGTGGCTGGGACTCGATGAACACCAGCTTTGAATTGCAACAGCATCAACCAGTCCCATCTTCAACTCAGGATTTACTTGACACTGTCACGGGGGCGTTGGAAGCGACTTCGGACTCACTCCTTGACAGACTCCGATATGCACAGCCAAGTCCAATCCCACTCCCACCATCTCCAACTCCATCCCCACGGTCACCTTCTCCTGACCTCCTGATGGGCGATGAAGACTTGACCCCAGCACAGTCTCACTTTATGCAGTCAGTTGAGAATGCTCAGAAATCAAGGACAATCGACCTCATGGGTCTTTACAATACACCAACAGAGGTCAAACAGAAGAACAACGAAATACAGGCAGAGCCACTACTCCCTGACCTCCAGCCACAATCAATACTGGACGAAGTCCATCCTCAGGAATTGACCCCTGCGGCACAACTCTTTGACCTTCAACTGAACATAGCAGAAGTCCAACAGCCGCAGTTGAGCGATTTGAAACTCAATTTGAACGAGGCCCCAGTCATTTCCAACCTTCAGTTTAGCTCTAATGAAATTCCTCCAGTGGAGTTCGTTCCTCCTCCAGTAGTTCCAGTTCCTCCAGCAGTTCTAGCCCCAGAGCCAGTAGCATTCGAGCCCCCTCCTCCCGTTGTTTTAGAAAGTGTCAAATCACCAGAAGTTGAAGTACCTAAAGTTATTGAAGTTGTACGAATGCCAGAAAGGCCACCGCCAGCGCGTCCTGCGCAGCCGCCGAAGGCAATGCCATCAAGACCTCCACCTCCAGTTCCTCCTGCGCCAAAGAAAGAGCCAATTCAACCTGCTCCAATTGCGGCAGAAGTTGCGCCAACATTTCACACTCCTACCACAGAACATTTTGTCTCCGCCCCCGCAACGGCAGAGGTCATTCCTACTTTCACCACATCCGCATTTGAAGAGTCTTCGTACACTGCGCATGTGCCAGAACCTACGCCCATCTTTACCTCTCCTGCTCCACCTCCAACTCCGAATTTCAACGCCCCCTCGCCGACACCGATCTTCAGTTCCCCCGCCCCTCCGCCTCCAAGGGTCTCTCCATCACCATTCGGGGGAGGTGAGAGCTTCGCCCCAGAGCCCCCAAGACCACGAGGAATTCCACCAGAGCCACCAGCCTCCAGGGCATTCCCAACCTCCCCTCAACCGCCAGTGGCTATCATAACTCCTGCGAAAACGGCTGACTTTGACGCTTTTGAAGATAGGTTCAACAGTGTGCCTGAAGGATCAGGATTCGGGGATGAATCAGCATCACCCTTTGGCTCATCAATTCAACCGAAAACCACATCATCAGGTGAATCCATCACAATGATCACAATGTAATAACAATTTAACAACTTTCTTTTATTAGCCTGGGGCGATTCGTCATCGACAGGAGAAGGTTCGACCGGATTCGGGAATGAGAACAGATTTGATGAATTTCTATCCTTACGGGAGCCACCGCCAGTACCTCAAAGCACACCTGCAAAGTCAAGGCTTAACAGTGGGAGCGATGACTTTGATAGGCCGGATACGCAACTCTCAATCACAATCAGGTTAGGCAGCGGTGGTTGTTTGAGATTGGCTAAATAGCATTGGATTTGTAGGCAAAAGGACGCCCTTGATTTTAATTTGGATTTGGTCCCTTCATTGGCGCCCCCTCCGAAGAGTCCTGCAGTCTCCACTGGTTCTGCATACAGCGAAGACAACTGTTCCTTTGTGCCCTTCCTGTCCTCTGTGAAAGTGACTACAGAGGAAGGGTCAGCTTTCCCAAGGTCAGATTCACAAGACTCACCCCAAACACCGCTCTTTGAAGAAGACCAATCACAGCCACTGGAAGACTTCCCAAGGATCAAGTACTCTGGCGATGGTTGGGAGATGCAGATGAGACACCCAAATAAAAAGAAGATCACTGGACAACGGTTCTGGAAGAAAGTTTATGTCCGATTGGTCAATGTAAACGACATCCCGACTGTCCAGATCTTCAATACAAGCAAAGACAAAGACCCCATTCAGGAAATCCCGCTCCAAGCCTGCTACTCTGTTTCAGACATTGGTACAAATCAATAGAAACAAAGCATCCGTTGGTCTAATTTTGATAATTTTCAGCTGCTCAGCAATTTGACCAGTATGGGAAGATCTTTACAATGAAGCTCCAGTACATTTTCTACAAAGAGAGGCCGGGAGTTCGTCCTGGACAGATTACAAAAGCAGAACGAATTACAAACAAATTGAGTCAGTTTGCTGCCTATGCGATCCAAGGAGATTACCAAGGGGTCAAAGAATTCGGATCGGATTTGAAGAAGCTCGGACTCCCACTAGAGCATGCGCCGCAAGTAAGCAAAAGTCAACATTCCAAGCAATAGCGAGTGAGCAATATTCCAAGTATTCCTTTCATTAGGTTTCTCAACTGGTAAAGTTGGGTACTCAGAATTTTGAAGAAATGAAGCAGTTTAGTATGGTGATTGAAGAGGCTCTGTTCCACCTTCCTGTCCATCGTGACCGTGCTCTGACCTACAAATCGGAAGAAGTGCAGGTCACCCTGGTGGACGAGTACTACATCGAACAGGATATACATGGGGTCGTCACTCGGCAAATTGCACGAGTCAGACTCCACTTTTTGTCGTTCTTGTCTGGTGCGGCAGAGGTTGAGTTGGGTATCAACGACATCCGTCGCCAAGGGAAGGAAGTTGTGGGGAGACACGACATCATTCCCATTGCAACAGAGGAATGGATCCGGATAGAAGACATTGAATTCAGCTCATGCGTACAACTCAATGTCTTTGACGATACAAAAATGGTCAAGTGAGTAAAGCAAAGATTCCTTTCTTCCTTCTTCTTCCTTTATTATAATTGAATTTGCAGGTTTAAGCCTCCTGATGCCTGTTACATTGAGCTCCTTCGGTTCCGAGTCAGACCTCCACGTCACCGTGAACTTCCGCTGCAAGTGAAGACAGTTTTTACGACGACAGGTCACCGGATAGAGATTCGTTGCGACATCCTAGTCCCTGGATTCACGAGTCGGAAGTTGGGTCAGATCCCTTGTGAGGATGTTATGATTCGAATCCCAATTCCAGAGTGTTGGATTTACATGTTCAGAGTTGAGAAACACTTTCGATATGGTTCAGTCAAATCAGCCCATCGGAGGTAAGATTTTAATTAGTTAATTAAAGTGACTAACATTAGTTAATGCAGGAGTGGGAAAGTAAAGGGGATCGAGAGATTCCTCGGTGCTGTGGAAGCAGTTGAAAATAGTTTGATGGAAGTCACTTCCGGTCAGGCAAAGTACGAGCACCAACACAAAGCAATTGTGTGGAGGGTCTCACGACTTCCAAAAGAAGGACAAGGTATTGTCTATCGCTGTTGTATTAATTAATTTATTTTATTAATTAATTAACTTTTAGGTGCGTACACGACGCATTCCTTCTTCTGCCACATCACTCTGCAGCCGCATGAGGAGATTCCACCTAACCTGACCAAGCATTGCTACGTCGAGTTTACGATGCCCCACACTACGATTTCCCACACGGTCTGTAGGTCTGTGTCAGTCCCGATGTGTGACGATCCCCCCGAGAAGTGTGTCAAGTATCTCTCCCGCCACGAATACGTTGTGGAAATAGAACATACGCAGGGCATCACCCCTGCTACTTACAGCCTTGCTGCGACTGTGGTAAAGGAAGAGCCAGCAGAGGTCAAGGCAGAGGAGCCAATGGAGGGTAAAGCCCTTTCTGATTCTGATTTCTCAGATGACTAGAATCTCTTTATTTTCCTGTTCTATTTTATTATAAATTAGTTTGAGTTTTAAGTAGAAAAAGTGTTGAAGTAGTCTGTGGAGTCGAGTCATTTGTTGAATTAATTGTAACCAATAGGAGTTAAGATTGTGGAAATGGCAATGCCCTCAGGGCTTGTTTATTTTGGAGTGGAATGGAGGAAGGAAGGATGACTCCGGAGGTGAGTCCAAATGGGAAATGGATTGGTGGAATTGATTGCTGTTTTGTGTAGTCAAACGTTTAAAGAGTCTAATGTCTCCACAATAATCGAATCGAGGCATCAAGTCAAAAGTTAATCTCTTAATTAGTCATACAAACATTATCAAACCTGTAGAAAAATGAAACAATAAAAACAAACTTTGTTCGGAAATTAAATAAGGTTAAAATCAAGTCATCATGTCATAGGTTTCCCACCCGCAGTGCCACCGTGACCAATCATAGTCGAAGAAATTAAAGAAAGCGAAGAACTTTGCTTCCGAAGCAATTCAGATTTAAACTGTATTTACTAAACTGTCTGGCAGAGTGAAAATAATGTCAAGTTTTGTAACTTTAGCTACCATTAGGATCAAATCAATGCCACATAAATGTTTAGGATTAGGTACATTATAGGTACAACGGTTTAACGGTGAATCCCATTTCCAATGCAGACTTTTCCGTTCACTGCCTTCTCCACTTTTCCATTGACCTTTTTATTAGGTAGTGCCGATGTGTAACTCCCATCCAGTGGAGAGCAAAGGTGAACTTGGTTGTTTGGCGGAAGTGAGAGTGCTGCTCGAATAAGGTTCTCCAAACCAGCTCTTTGACGGAAGAGGGAGTTTGTGGTTGTTTCTAACGGGGCTTTGAGCCAATATCCAAGAAGGGTTCCAAGAGGAAGTTGAACTTTGACTCCTCCGTCAGTGACTCTCATCCTCTGGAGTAACTCGATGAAGACAACCAAATCCAACATGACAGTCGTGGCCAAGAGCGAATCCTCACAGACGTTGTTGATTGTGAGCGTATTGAAGCCGCCCATGGCGATTGAACTGACATACTCATCCAATGCCCGTTTGCTGTCAGATACAAATGGAACGTGTTTGATGACCACAAGGTGGTCAGGGCCTTTGCTTCCCTTTGGGTAGAGCAGTTCATTTGAAGCCACAAAGTCCTCCACAACACCCTTCTTGCTCACTTCCTTTGAGTGGAAGGTATGCGGAGCGGAGAGATTGTAGCCATCGTTGTTTCCCAAGTGATTGTAAGAGACTATGGAATCCGGGCGAATCCCCGCACCCACCAAGTAATCCACAAGGACCGATTTCAGTTTAGTCTGCCCAGTCTTCAAGTCATCACCCACAACAGAAACTCCCATTGACTCTGCAAGTTCAAGGAGCCCCGGGACAAGAGTGTTTTGCGGTGATCCATTTATGAATGCACACTGGAATGAGAAATAAAATTAAGCTTGAACCAGAATTGAAATGAAGATTGCATTACCCCTTCTAGCACTGATGCAACTGCGTAGATTGTTGATGGGGAAATCTCTGTTGTATTTGATTTAATTGCCTTCTCCAACCCATCCCAGGTGTCATTGAACCCTGGAACGATGTCAACGAACCTCTCAGTGTTCCCAACCCAGAAGACAATCACCTTGTCCACCTTCTCTTTCACTCTAAAGTCACGAATATCTGCTCGAATCTGCAATTGGATAAATACATTAATGAATCATTAATACAATAGATTTGGGGAATGGATTTCTTACTTGATTCAATTGCTCCTCATTTGTTCCTTCAATTAGATTGTCTGCTCTTCCAATTTGATTGGCAGCAACAAAGTCTTGACTGAAGATGGCCTTCCGGGGCTTCATTGACTTCATGTAGGGAAAGAGCTTCTCCTGCAGTTCGGGTTCAAACACTTCCGCTCGTCCCATCGCGTGTCCAAGATCCATTGATGAAATGTCCCAACCATCAATGACAATGTCAACTGGGTCGACCATTGGCAGCTTTAATAAAAACGGAAATTGAAATTCAGCCAATCAGAGCTCAAAAGGTGGTTCTGCCTAATTGCTTATCCTTACCAGATTCTTTATTGGGATGAAGACTTCTGTACCGTCAGGATCCAGTCCAAAAGGGAAAGTCCCCACTTGACTGACTGACCCAAAGAAGTTTGATTCTTGAAGTCCCTTCTTTGTCCTCCATGTGAAGTTGTGTTTGTTAG
>VNWY01001644.1:0-12878 GCA_009869845.1 Pseudachorutes palmiensis
TTACAAATATTTTTCATTTTTAGGCATAATGGGAATCAGTACGCCGGCGTCTGCTGCAAGTAACCGTTCTCCACTAGGAGAAGACAATTCTTTTCAAAAGCTAAATGGACATTTATTAAAATGATTTTAAACAGGGAACCAATCTTAAGTGTTTAAATATTTCAAGTAATGCGAAACAAAGTCGCAATGAATAACTTAAAAGAGGTGATTTTTTAATATGAAGGGAAAGTTAAATATTTTTAAATTCACTGCATCTGTATTTTACCAGGATTCAACGGCTACCACGACGTCCAGCAACCATACGCCGTGCAGCTCCTGGGCGAAGAATTCCACGGCTACCACCATTAGCCTAAAATCAAGATTACAAATATTTTGCACACAAAAAAAGATTTAGAGTATTTTTAAGAATACCTGTTGCTGTAAAACACTTCCTCGTATAGTCCCTCGCATCGCAGCTCTAGCGGTCGGTGTCGGAAAGCGAGTTGCTGCAGGTCCACGAGGACGTCGAGCGGTCTGTAAGGGTGATGTTGGAAAGGGAGTTGCAAGTCCACCGCGAGGACGTCGAGCGGTCTGTAAGGGTGATGTTGGAAAGCGAGTTGTTGCAGATCCACCGCGAGGACGTCGAGCGGTCTGTAAGGGTGCAGATGAAAGTGGTGGTACTTCTGCACACGGCCTCGTCAAAGTCCTCCTAGAAGCAGGTCCAGGTGACACTGGAAGTGAAGGTGCGGGTACCACTGGAACCGAAGCAACCGGAGCCGGAGCTGGTACCACTACAGGAGCAGATGCTGAAGAAGTACTTCCGGCAGGAGCCTTAGGTTCTTCAATTGGTTCAGTTTTCTTCACTTCTTCCTTGATTTCTTCCACCTTAATCTCGCTTTCGTCAGCAATTGGATCTGCAGCGGTGCTTATTTCAGTTTCCGAAATGCTCTCTTCAACTTCCTCTTCGACATCTTCCTGAATTTCTTCTAGGATTGTCGACTCGTTCAAAATCTGAGACTCATCCAAAGAAGCAGAAGCTTCAGAGTTGACGATTGAAGAGCCGTCATCGTTCAGAATAAGAGTATCTTCGTCTTCTTCCTCGCCTACATTTTCGCCACCACCTTCGACTTCCATTGCTTCCTCTACTTTCTCATCCACAGCGCCAGGAGCTTCATCCAATTTCTCAACTGTAATTATCTTCCTTTTTGATACCATCCACAGGTTCAACATCAACGACCTCCGTGTTGTTTACTATAAAATATTTTAAATAAATCACACTCCAATTGAATTAGTTTAGAATCAGTTTACCTTCTTCATCCTTTTTTGTTTCATTCCCATCTTTGTTCAGAACCACCACAGATTCAGTAGACGATTGCTCCTTTTCTTTTGCTTCTTCCTCCGCCTTCTTCTTAGCTTCAGCTTCATTCTCCCTTTCTTGCATTTTAATCTAAAGAAAATAAATTATTAAAGGAAATTAAGAATGATTGAAAAGGTAACATTTTTAGCTCTATAACTCACCAATTTCTTGAGGTAGGAGACATACATGTTGAAGTGTGATTTCCCCATGCAATGCTGCTCCACGTCCTTCTCTTGAGTCATGTAAGCCCGGCAAACCTTGCAACAAAATCCAGTGGTTGTAATGATCATCTCCTTTCCTATAAAGCCACAACCAGTTGAGTAATTGCACATAAATAATCGCATTCTTCGTTTGTGACAATTTTACCAACAACTTCCGTCCCATCGTTCTCAGCTGGCAAAATAATTTCTTCCTTGGGGACGACCATGTCGCTATCGTCCTGGAGCATTTCCTTGATATTTGCAGCCGTTGGTACTTTCCAATCCAAGTTCCGAATGATGAGGAAATTGGAAGGAACTTTCTCCTCCGTATTCATTTCCACGTCAATTGTAAACAGCATTTCCTGAGTGCAGGACTCATGCGCACTCACGTCTTTCCCAGCCACTTTCTCATCAGCGATCCGACGCAAGTGCTGTAATGAGAAGAGATGATTGAGCCAGTCCATTCGGTGAACAAAGTTGTGCTCGCAGTCACGGCAGCTTGGATGAAGAAATTCCTTCAGAAGCTAGAAATAAGATGTAAATTAGTATAAAAATAAATTCATAATTTTTTGAATGACTCACTCGATGTCCAAGACTGGTTTTATGCGTTCCCCAGTTGACCGTGTAAGTACAATCGCACATTTTGCAGTGGTTGTTACCCTTGTTCGCATTTCCACTGTTTTTTCCAGCTCGCTTCTGTCTCTCAAGCTCAATTCCAATCTCTTCCTCAGCCAACTGCAACCCAAGCATAAGACATTAAAACCAATCCAGCAATTTGGCGAATTCGTAAATAAAACTTACGCGAGATTCAATCATGAGCAGATCGGCTCTCTTTTGAAATCGTTCTTCCATAATTTTCACCATAGATTGATGAGCACGTCCTTGAATATGAGATTCGAAAGACTAAAAATTAAAAATTATATCAAAATTTGGATTTCAGATTATAGATTACGGAATTTTTTATGATTTGACTTACTGCTCCATCGTTCATACTTTTCTGACAAACTTTGCAAACCAGAAGGGATGGTGGTAAGTCGTACTTGGACTTTTTCTGTTTCTTTTCTTCGTCAATAATCACCACCTCAGCACTCTTTTCAGCATCCTTTTCAGTAGAAACTGCGACTTCATCTTTCTTTTTCGCTTCACCCTCAACAACTGGCGAAGCAGTAGAATTATCTGCAGCTTTCTTCTTTTCTTGTTTCTTCTCCACCACTTTCTTTTCTGGTGAGCTGGCGCTGGGAATTGCGGCTGTAGAAGCAGCAGCGGCCTTTGCCTTTGCTTCAGCATCTCTCTTCTTTTTCAAGTTCCGCTTCTGATTTCCAGATTTTTTCACTTGTGGTGAAACTTGAGCAGCAGACTCGTCCAACTTCGACTTCTTGTGATCTTCAGTCCCAACTCGGTCGGAGCCTCTGGCAAAACGATGAACATGTTAGCCCCATGCATATAATTATTAAAAGGGCAAGAGAAAGAAAATCGGGAGCCCTTGAAAATTCAAACGATGGACTGTGCAATTATTCTTGTGGGTTTGGATAAGAACAAGACTCAATTCAGAGCCTCTTGACGTCCAAAGATGAAGTGTGTTGAGATGGCAGAAAGTTTGACTTTTTGAGGACAAGGGGTCGTCACAGAATGTCGAAAAGCGACTCTAGTTTGAGGAGTTGAGGGGAAATGGATACCTAAACTATAATAGCAGTAAACTGTGCTCCTTAGTGGGAGTCGACAGCATTATTTTAGCAAATAAACTGTACCTTTTCCTTGGAACTGGGCTAGAAGTTGCTCCTCCTGTAGAAACAAATGGCTTTTTGAAGATTGGAGGATTCCGTAGGACTCCTCTGGGATGTGTTGCCCTTGGAGGACTGACCCTTCGACGAACGCCTCCAGGTGGTGATTCACGACCACCACGGCGTGGAGAGTCAGAGACCTTCGGTCGTCCATGGCCGGAGGAGCCACGGTCTCCGCCTCCACTACGCCCACCCCCTGAACGGGAATGAGAGTATTGGTGAGACCCACCATATGCTCCGCCTCCCATTAACTGCTGTGGAAGAAGAAGAAATTGGAAGAACTCCGAAGAAGATGGGGTAATACAAGTCGGGATTTTAAAGAAACTCCTCCGGGAGCAAACAAACGGGTAACGTTGTGATTTAGAGTCCAATTGAACCAGGGAAGGGCAACACCTTCCTGATCAATTACATTCTGTATTTGGAAAGTCAATTGTGCCGTTGTCCACAGATCGAACAGAAATCGAGCAACAATCAATGCAGCAGGCAGTAAGTTGAGTCATCATCTCCTCTACTTCTTCTAGTTTCACCAGCCAAAAATCCAAAGATGAACGGCAAGGAGTGTGGATAAATAATTGAAGCGGAATCGGCAAGTGTCTTGAGACATAGCCCCAATTTGGGCTTACAATGTTGATTGAAACTCCAAGTTATGAAATTATTTTCTTCCCGTTGAAGTGGAGGTTAATTGAAAGAAACCCTTAACAATTTGTATTACCTGATCAAAGACATTTGGATTGAGTGCTGTCGGTAAATTCCCCATGATCACCGGCATCCCACCCTGTCGTTGCATTCCAAATGGATTTGCTGCTAGCCCCATGATGCTCTATAACAGGACAACACAGGAGAGATCAGTAAACCGTTTTGTGAGGCACATTTAATTGAGAATTTAACGTTCTTACACTCTGAGGAAGCATCATGAGAACTGGTTGTGCCGCTGCGACCGCTGCTCCACCAGCCCCCTTGTAACCAACAACAGATTGACGCATGGTTTCCTGCATCCCCCACACCTGATTTGGAGTCGCATCTGAAGACAATCAAAAGAATACTGATCATGAGATCCATTCATTTATAATATGGCATTGAGCATAACTATTTCCGACTTACGAGCATAAGTCGCCGTCTGGGCCTGTCTTGAAGAGGAAGATCGTTGTTGACTTCCTCCAGCTCCAGATGATCTCCATACATCACTTTCTTGAAGCCCGCTTGGGAATCCAGACCCTATGTTTCTGCTTCTCGGTGGTACAGCGTTGTAGGATTGAAGTTGATTCGAAGTGTATGCACCGCTGGAAGGAGCGCTCCGCCCACTCGTGTACCCTTGTCTCTGCAACGACGAGGAAGAAGAACCGTAGCTATCTCCACCTTCGTAAGTCCGTGGGGGTCCATGGTCCCGTTCATCTCGTCGTCTGGTTTGATTGTATCGCTCACTCTCGGCATATGGATCGTACTGTTGGTGGTGACGTCCTGGTTGGGCTGGCCCTCTACTAGCCATCCCTGTAATGTAAATACAGTAATTTTGAATTTGACTGGAGTTTAGTAAAACCAACAGCTGACTCCATTATTTGATGCTAACGGGTATGGTCTTACCCGCATCGTAGGAGTATCGATGGGACATGATGTTCTGTGACAGTAATTAGGTTCCTGGAAATCTATTTAACCAATGAACCGACAATGAAATCCAAAGGCTCTGTAATAAACAAAAACAAGCTAACGAATGATAAGCAATAAGAAGTGTGCAATTTTATTTCTTTTTGCTTACGCAGATGGGTTCCCTAATCTGCAGACCTTTCAGACGAGACAACGAATTAGACTGGCAGCATAATTTTTATTACAGTGAAATTAAATGGCAATAAATCAAAGATTAATTAGCAAATTGGTAAAAATAAGTAACTGGTAAATAAAGTTAATTATAACTGAATTTTTGGTTACGCAGATGGGTTCCCTAATCTGCAGACCTTTCAGACGAGACAACGAATTAGACTGGCAGCATAATTTTTATTACAGTGAAATTAAAAGGCAATAAATCAAAGATTAATTAGCAAATTGGTAAAAATAAGTAACTGGTAAATAAAGTTAATTATAACTGACAACTTTTAATTTTAACTAACATTATAATTCTATCTCCAATGAAAGTAAGTGTGAGAATACGAACAAAAAGAAGGAAGAAAACAAAAAGAAACTGTGCCAAGCACTAGGTGCGAATGTGGGTTAAATTCATGTTGTGTAAGAAAGGGTCAGGGTTAGAATCTTGAACTTGTTTTTCAAAAACACTGTCCAAACTCTTCGGTATAAAAAGCCCTAGCTTGAAAATAAACGCTCTCTTACTTTTCTGGACTTGAAGGAGCTCACAATTAATCAATCAATCAAAAATCAATGAATAATTAATTAAACGAATAATTGATAGATGAAATTAATTAATTCCAAAAAAGACAGATGACTTAAATTCGGGTTCTGGATAAGGAGAAGTATTAGAACATGCTGTATTATTAGTATGACAAGAGTGATTGTTGAACTTTAGTTCGTTTTTCAATATTTCAAGTAGTCAAGTAAATCAGCGAGAATACCGCAGTGTACAAAACCCTGGGCAGGATAAGTTTAATTTCCAAATAAATAAGTATTTCCAATGCTTTTACTGAGGTTGGATTGTACAGTAGAAAAGTTCAACATCCAATGCTTTTACAGAGATTGGATTGTAGTATAGAAAAGTGCAACATCCAATGCTTTTACTGAGGTTGGATTGTAGAGTAGAAAAGTGCAACATCCAATACTTTTTATTGTTATTGTATACTTGCAGCATCATGCCCCTACTGCGGTCAATATTTTACGCTGGAAGCAAACTGGACCGGCGTGTAGCATTGCACAGAAAACTCCAAGCAGCTAAGGGAGAGAAGAAGAGCACAGACAAAGGATTGTCACTCCTGGGTGTGGAGTCTATTGACCCTCAGCCAATGGAGGAATCAGGGCAGCCCTTACTGTTTGATTGTGTCAGGGTGTTTGCTACGAAGGAACAGTTGAATAGCATGGAAGAGTTTATTGCACATCTGGAAAATGAGTACAAGCATCTACCGTTTGTGATTGTAAGTAGGGTGCCGAAACTTAGTCACTTAGATTCTCGAGGAACCTGGACAACTGAAAGTGCAGGTGGAATGGCCCAGAGCATGGGACCCGGACACAGTTTTTCAAGTCCACTACGATAGAAGAAGTCCGACTGCACTAAATCGCAGTATTTATAACTTTCTAACAAAACGCTATCCAGATTGTTATTAGATTGTTCCCATCCGCCCAATCAATCTAGTTGCTTCAAGGCATTTTAGCTGGCTGTTGTGGACAAAGTTAAACCGGATTTAGTAAGATGCCTTCTGCGCCTTCAAGTACTGAAAAACAGATTCCAGCACCTATTTGATACTTGATACTTATACTTGATTTGTAGCACATCAGTCACATTGTACTGCTTTTACACGCTGTAGAATTGCTGATGCAATGTACCAAAAATTTTACAAAATTACATTTCACAATGCTTTTACAACCGACCCAGACTATTACTAGACATTGTAAGTTTTGTGTAAAATCAGGATTTGATTAATTCGAAAATGTTAAAGTATCAATATTAGTATTAAATTGGTTAGAGACCACATACGTCATGAATTAGGTCTATTTTGCACGAATTTAAATGATTCCCACTGATTTAAGCCTCAATAAACCCAATCCTGGAGATTCTGAGCTTATTTTAAAATGATCTGCGAATTAGGTAGGCTATTACCAATAACTTTTTCTTTGCAGTCTGTAGATGTCACTCTTACACGGCACTTAACAAGTCGGCGTCCTGCTCATTTCCTCTAAATTAAAACTTGGTAAATATCTACCTTAATTAATTCTAATTCTTAATTATTAGCTGCTTTTTAAATATATCTCTACAGCTTCCCACAGTTTACCATGTTTCTGTGTGCCGTGTGCTAATTCGGTGGAATGTTAAACGAAAATTTTGTATGGATTTAGGATACCTTTTGGGTCAAGGGTATCTTTGATTGTCTTCATCACCTTGACCGCCACTGTTGACTTGGAATGCCCCAAGTACTTCCTCTCTTTGATTCCAATTCCATGTTCCCCACTCACACTTCCCCGGACAGATTGAACCCAGTCGTATAAGAATGGCTCTAGGAGTGCTTCAACTTCTGGATCATACGCCGTTGTCGTCACCACCAGGTGAATGTTGGAATCTCCCATGTGACCAAAGGCAAGTACCCTCTTCGCTTGACCAGATACCCGCTTCCGTGTGTCCCGAATCAAGTCATCAAATTTTTCCAATGGGATAGAGAAATCGTACTTATGGGCATAACCATCTTGCAGAAGACCCATCCCAATCCCGCGCCGAATGTCCCAAAGTCTCTGTTTCCAAGTTGAAAATTAGAACAAGAGCAATGTATGAAACTGTAATTATTTCCTTACCTGCGTAGTTTCTGCAGTTGAGGCCACAAAGTATATTGTTAAGGAATCCAGCGTCTGAATAAATTCGTTCACAATTTGCTGAATTGCGTCTCCAGGTTTTCGCTTTGATGTAGATATTTCAAAAAAGAGGAAATACGATGCAATTCCTTCCAGAGGACTCGTCAGTCCTATATTCTGAACGACACAATTCATAGCTTCATCGTTCATTACCTCACAGCAACTTAACATTTCCTGGAAGTGGGATCTTCCGTTTTGAAACAAATTCAGCGCTTTCTCAAACGAATTAAGGCCTGAACAAAATTATGACCGTTAATTGCAGTGCATATTTTGAAACTGGATTCACAAAAGTGTGTGCACTACTTACCAAGGAGGAGCACTGCCGCTTCTGTTTTTTTAGGTGGGCAATGAATGGCGACTTTTGTAATGATGCCGAGTGTACCTTCCGATCCAATGAACAAATTCTTGAGCTGATAACCAGTATTATCCTTCTTCAAGCACTGCATCAAGTCAAGCACCTCACCATTTGCCAGTACCTAAAATCATTGTAAATTAGTGAAGAGCTAGAAATGTGTTTCTTAATTAGTCTAGTATTTCCATACCACTTCGAGTCCAATTATATTTGAGTGTAAACTGCCGTAGTGAAAATGCTTTAAGCCTCCCGCATTGGTAGCCACATTTCCGCCAATTTGACATAATTTACTGGGGGCCAGGTCAAGGGGAACAGTAAACCCCCGATCCTCTGCGTAGTCGATGAGCTGCTGTAGCGTCACACCTTCCAAAATTATAAAAATCGTTTGCTCGCAGTAACGAGACCAGTTTTATTAATTCCAAATTCTCCTTACCAGCTTCAGTGCGCAGGATCCCTGACAGAGTGTCCATTCCAAGTATTTTATTCAATCGTTTAGTCCCCAAGATAATCTCATCAAAAACAGGCGAGGCTCCACCCACCAATCCAGTGTTCCCACCTTGTGGTGTCACCGCTAGCTCTCGAGCGTCGCAATGGCATAAAATCCGGGTTATTTCGTCCGTCGATTTCGGAAGGAGAAGGAGCTTACTTTCTCCTGAAAACAACAGTTCCAATTGAACTGAAATTCCCCTGAGTATTTTAAAAATTTAAATTACCTTTGATAGTCCGATAAACGTCTATGTTGCATTTGTCCAGAACCTGAGGATCCATGGACATTCCTGCATCCCCAAGAATGTCCTTGAAAGTGATGAGATCACGGTCGTTCAACTCTGCAAAATTTCCTCGACGCACTTCCGCGTAGCGATCCTTCGTGAGCTTCACATCAAGCTCAAATGGCACTGAGCTTTTTTCTTCAGCACTGGAACTAGCCATGGCAGCGAGTTGATGAGTCAGTCACAGCAGCATCTTCGACACGACACGAAGTCTTCGACTCAAATGGAATGTATAATCGGACTCTGTAACTTTATCTTGGGCGTGACCTTCTTCAGACACTTTCCAATCCCAAAAACAAGGAACGGATAGAAGATTCTCGAGCCATCCATCCCTTTTTGTGTTATTTTCATTCAGGGACAAAGGCCAAGTCGTAAATCTATATGGCCTTCTTTTGCTAAGCTGTAGCTGGCGTTTTCTCATTCTCTTTTGTCCCTACATTGAACGTCGCTTTGCCGAACCTAAAACTAAAGATTAAGTTTTGAACAAGCTAAGGACTTTTAAAAGTAAACTGATAAAAATAACTTCACAAAAATTGTTCCAATGTCGTTCAACAAGTCGATGAGGTAAAATGTCGCTGGGCTACAATGCAAGCATTCAAACTACTACTTAATCGATTGTAGGCAAGCTTTAACATTGTTTTAATTTTTCTACACGTTCACACATTTTATGAAAATTTATTGTTTCCAAAATTTTAGAATTTTTCACTCATTTCTGAAGAATTTTTCTAGAAATTCCAAAGCAGAGCAATATCGGGTCCTTTGAGACGAACGACGAAAAAATGAGAATTTTGAATTTCAAGAGCGGGAAATTTTTTCATGGAATTTTCCATCCTCTGATTATTTATTTTCTGACAGCTGGATCTGAAGTTTGTTTTGCTTTAATTAATTGCTAAATTAAGATGCTAAATTAATCGTTGAATCTTGTACAAGAATACACATGTGGAACATCTATCTCTCTACTTCGAATTTGCACATTCTGGAATCGAGTTAGGTCACATATCGAAACCAGGTAAAATTCCACTGCGTAAAAGCGTTTAAATGTTTAACATTTGATGTTCTAATGGATTCTTAGTTTCTCGTTAGTTCGATTCGTGATTTAATGATGGATCTGGACGAGATTTATATCAAAATAGGCGAGTTTGGGCCACTTCAGAAGTTCTATTTCTTTTCACTGGCAGCCTTCAACTTCTACTCGCCGTTCAGATGGATCTGGACGAGATTTATATCAAAATAGGCGAGTTTGGGACACTTCAGAAGTTCTATTTCTTTTCACTGGCAGCCTTCAACTTCTACTCGCCGTTCAACATGCTACAGATTGTATTCACGGGTAAGAAGCCGATTATGTATTTACTGAGTGGTGTTAATTGTCCAACACGTTTGACTGTATGACTTTTTTACAGGTGAACCGGCGTCTTTCACGTGTGTAGAAAATGGAACTGAATTTCAAGATAAATGTCCTGGTAATCTCCTAGCACGATGTGACAATGTAAAGTACGACCCTGTTCCGGATACTTTTGCTCGTGAAGTAAGGCCAGAATGTCAAATTACGATTTATATCTTGCTTAAGAAGTGCTTTGACTGTATTTTTGTTTCAAGTGGGGCCTCATCTGTGACCAGAGTTACAAAAAGAGTCTGATACAGAGTATTTTCATGGGCGGAGTGATGATTGGTGCAGTATCGTTTGGACCTGTGGCTGATATTTTTGGAAGGAAAGTAACACTTTTGATCACAACGATTGGTGTCGTTTTGAGTGGTATAGCTTCCGCATTTATGCCGTATTATTCACTGTATGCTGGAGCCAGGTAAGGCCGGCTGGACGCATTTGTAAACTGTAATGGGTAAAGCCTGAAGTTTGAATTTCTTGTATTTCAGGTGTCTCACTGGTTTCTTTACAGCTGGAAACATGATAGCTTTGTTTGTACTTTCGAGTGAACTCGTCGGTCCATCAAAGCGGGGCCTTTGTGGCAATATAATTCAGGTGAATAATACAGAAAGTTCAAACGTAAAAAAAGTAAATAACTGTTTTCTTTCTTCGCAGGCGTTCTTTGCGATCGGTATCATTGCATACAGCGCACTTGCGTACTACATTCGAAGCTGGAGAACTTTGAGTCTCGTTTCCAGTTCTCTCGCTAGTGCTTTCCTACTGACACTTTTGTAAGTTCAGTTTCAATTTATATGATAAACTGATATTTCTGGGTTTAATTATCACATGGGTTTTCAATCAGCCCGGACACTGCCTGACGGTGATACGCCTCACTATAAAATGTAATTATTTAACATATGCGTTAATCATACTCTTTTAATTGTCTAGCTGGATTCCTGAGTCACCACGATGGCTAATTACGCACAACAAAACAGAAGAAGCTACTCGAATTTTGACTCGTATTGCAGACAAGAATAAAACCATACTTCCACTGGGAGCTGTTACATCAACCGGTCAGCACGTTGCGAACGCAAAGAATATTAGTCTGTCACAAATCTTTCGCAACCCACGGATCTGCTGTATCACATTGATACAACTTTTTTCATGGTAAAATTATCCCATATAAATTGAATTATATATCCGAAACATTCTGGCTGTTTTATGCAGGTTTGTCAACAGTATCGTCTACTACGGACTCACGTTAGCTGCTGGTGACTTAGGCAGCAACATTTACATGAGTGAAGCCCTAAGTGGCGCAGTTGAGCTCCCAGCTTACTTGGCAGCCACAATATTAATTGAATGGTTATGCACCGCAGTTTTTATCAATTGAATTATAAAAGACTAAATGTTATTGCTTTGCTACACAGGAGCGGAAGACGAAATCCGCTGGCGTTGTTTATGATGGTTGGCGGAATCTGTTGCTTTGTCGTAAAATGGACAGCGATTCCCTTATTCCCCTTATTCGGCAAGTTGTCAATCGCTGCCTCTTTCTCCATCATTTACATCCACTCCACTGAGCTTTTTCCAACTGTGCTGAGGAACAGTGGGCTAGGGCTCTGCAGCTGTTTTGCTCGGATTGGCGGAATCGTGTCTCCTATGACTTCATTCGCTGTAAGTCCCTTTTGACTCAAATGACTTCATGCATGTTCAAGTTTATTTTTGCTCTAGAACTCGGTGACATCATCTGGGCAGTTTTTACTTCTCGGTGTACTCAGTTTTTCAGCCGGTGCCCTTAATCTCTGGCTTCCTGAAACCCTGAATAGGCCAATGCCAGAAACACTTGAGGACATGGATAGAGCAGTCTCCGGCTACGTAGGGTTGCCAGAAGACGACGAGGATTGATTTCATCTACGCATGCGTAAAGCCAATTAATTATTTTTCTCACTTTTTTCTATAAAAGTCACTGCACTGGTCAAGTTCTTAGTCAAGGTTAACTTATTCGGTGATGTTTAGAATTCGGGATTAAAATTGATGTATTCTTAATTACTAAAAAGTGTGCTGAAAATGTCAAAGTTTCAGGGGAAATTGGAACAATTAGAGGCTGAAAAGTGGGAGATTTCTTTCATGGAATTTTCCAAAAATTTTGGACGATTGGCCTCATTGGCTCCACTTTTTCTCTTCTTTTTTTCTTGTATTTTCTCATTTGTTTTGATTAATTTCAATTCATTTCGAATTAACGTTTCGTCTGTTGAGTGTTCTTACACTTACACAACAGTTTCTTAACTTCTTCTGGTGTGACAAAGCAGTTTTGGCAATAAAGGTAAAATTCAACTTTTACCGTTTGAACAGCTTCAAACGTTGATTATCTTCTGTATCCTGTATGTACATTTGTTTTCAGTTTTGAAGATGGATCTAGACGAGATTTACATCAAAATAGGCGAGTTTGGGACACTTCAGAAGTTCTATTTCTTTTCACTGGCAGCCTTCAACTTCTACTCGCCGTTCAACATGCTACAGATTGTATTCACGGGTAAGAAGCCGATTATTATTATACGATATTGATATACATGCCGATATTG
>VNWY01001645.1:0-12865 GCA_009869845.1 Pseudachorutes palmiensis
TTAAAGGCTCTGTAGAACTTCTTTAACGTTCTTTTCCAAACCAAAAACTTTCCTTTCGATCTCATCAAGAACAATTTTCAGCTCCGTTTGTTTATTAGGTTATTAGGGTTTAAGATTTAATTAATCAAATAAGATTTAGGTAAAATCATTAAATACAAAGTTAAATATAAATTATTAAATATAAAATTATGAACAACATTAATAATTTAAACAGTTCAAGCTTCAGCTTGGTATTCAGCTACGCTACTGGAGAGGAAATTAGGAACGTCTAATAGGAACGTCCGTTACGCGTCCCAAAGTTTATAGCGCAGCTAAAGTTCCTCCCCGCGTTAAAGGTTCCGTGGGGAGTGTTTGGAAAAGTTACAACAACTTCTCCCGGATATTGCACGATAGTCTGGAACGGAATTTGCATCTCTCTTAATCCTTGCGGTGTTATGAAGAAGCCCCCGTGACGGAGGATTGCAAGGCAGTCTGACCCGTCTCCTAATTCACTGAGGCCAGCAGCAAGATCTTTCTTCATCACAGGAGCCACGGCGTACCTGACAAACAATTTTGTTAAACTTAAGAATTCGAGCAGCTTTGTAACTTGGTTCTTTCTCACCAAACTTTCGGTTTTCCGCCATACAGTTCATGAATTGACCAAGAAGACTGATATTCAATGTGCCAGGTTCCTGCCGACCCTGCTACGCCAAAACACAAAAAAGAGTGACGCACTCCAGGGACGGCGCCTCTTCGATACATGATGTCTGATATCCCCAAATGATCCATATCGACGCTGCCATAAGTTTGTGGGCGACCGTAGTAAGAAGAGAAGTAGCCAACAGGTTTTGGACTTGTTATGGAGGCTAGAAACTGAGCTTCCAAATCCTCAAGGTTGTTAAACTCACAGTCCTTGCTGCAAGAATAAATACATTTATGAAGTTACCGAATTCTGCTTTGTAAAAAGGGTCTGAGCATCTGATTATGATTATGTTTTTCGTTGTTTTCGTTTTTTTCATCCGCATTGAAGCATTTAAACTTTGATTAATTTAAATTTGTCCGGATCCGGACAAATTTTTCCTCCCCACCCCTCACAGCGAACAGACGGGGACGACTTTCACTCGATATTTTCTTATGTAATGTAGATTTCAATGCTGGAACTTACGGGGCGTTCTGTAGATATTTAGCTAGCGTTATAGGCCTATCACTTTTCTTGTGAACGGATCTGTAGATCCCTTGTTTCCCTTTCACTAACTCGAACGTATCGAAATTTAGTTTCTGGCGTATATTCTTTGACCAGAGCGGTTTCTTCTCAAGCAGTGTAGTATGATGCATCACGTCTTGGACGTTAACGTCGTATGGGATAATCTTCACATTGCACAAATCAGTTATTGGAGTTCCCTTCTCAGGCATCACAATCTGTAACCACAAGTTGAATTTTGTAGCAACTTTAATTAATACTGTAATTAATTAACTGTAGCGTCATTCAAATACATAATGCGCACCTTCGCTATCCCTAATACTCCGTCGTACTCCACGGCAAGGGCATCAAGGTATCCAGCCAAGTCTTGGCAGTCCTGTTTCGTTGGGTAGAATTCCTGATACAATCTTCCTGAGTGCATGACACAGTTGGCTATTTGTTCCTGCTCCCTTTCGGCGATTGCTTCCCTAAGCGACAGACCAGCATGACGACGCCCGAAGTGTCGAGTCAGCGCTCGCTGATTTAATTTCAGTGGACACGAAGGGCAGCTCACTTTGGCACGTGATGGCTCCTCATAATAAAAGTACGACGAAGGTTGTGACACATCGCTCCATTTGAATTTTAAATCGGCGTGCTTTCTTGAGAAATGTTTAGCCAAATCGCCGAACCTTGAATTCCAATTGCAGACACCACACTTAACTACGTCAGGAGATTTGGGGAGTGGAACATTAGAGTGTACGCTTGAATAATGCTTACGCAAAACGTTGTATCTGAACATACAGCGGCATACACCACATTTAACTGAGTCTTTTTTGGGGGAGAGTGGTTCCATGTTTAACTGTACAGTGGTGATAACGCAGATTAGTTGATGGTGCTGGAATGCTTGACAATTATTATCAAGAATGTTCAAACATTTATGCCTATAGGATGAGGAACCTATAGGTATAGGAGTCAACTTTTGGTCTCCCTAAAATGGCGACACGCAATGCACATGACAATGCACAAGACAATGCACGTTAATGCATAAGCAATTTTCAATCTCAAAACCGTTATTTTTTAAATGAATTATAAATACTCTTCTAGAGTAACAACAAGTATTAATTTAAACATTTCTGTAGCTTCATCCACAGAAATCAAACTTATCCCAAGGCGTAGTTTAGATATTCTTCATTACATTCAAATACCTTTTTGCATTTTTAAGTTCTGTACTCTTGGAGTTTAGTATGAATTTTGAAATAATTTCAATATTCAAATTTGAATTAAAAATGCCATCTGAAATTAAAGTGATAAATTATTGGTGCCAAAAAGTTCAAGGTCGTGGACATTATGGCTCCAGAAGTTCTCTTGGAGGCACTTTCCTCAATTATTAGTCAATTTCCTCAAAAATAGTTCCTTAATTCCTTAAAAAAGGTACATAAACCAGTTTGAATATTGGGAATGGAGATACAGTGTGTCATGTATCTTAAGAGATCTTGTTTTAAGAAAAGAGAACTTTAAAAGATCTTTTTTTAGAAGTATAATTTGTTCTAAAAAGTTCTTGTTTTAAAAAAGCATTGATTTGCAATAATTTCCAACGGGAAAGACCTCTATGAAAGAGACGTTTCCTAGACTGTAAGCCACAAGGTAGTGAGCTTTCGATTCCGTCCATCTGGTGGGGACAACTAAAAGCGTGGCCATTTACAAAAGATGGCCATTACCGAAGTGGCCGGTATAGAGCGAGACTGTAACATTTTTCATTTTCTTTTATTTATGTTGCTTTCATTTATTTAGAAGGGTGGTTAAAGCCTATGGCTGCCTTGGCAACCTTTGTTTACTGGCAGAAACACTTAAAAGAGTCACCTCCGCCATTTCTCGCTTCCCTTGACCCTTATTGCATTTCATTCTTGTGATCTTTTTTGACCCTCCATCCACTCTGCCACTCCAACCTTTTAGGCCTTAGCTCCAACCAACGCGTTGATTCGCTGGATCATCTCTTCAAGCAGAGGATGGAGAAAGTCAATCTAAGAAAGAAAGTCACTCCAAAGGAACCAACCCCATCCAGGGAAATCAGGAAACCAACCTTATCCCCATACGGGGAAATTAAGAAACCAACACCTTCCAGGGAAATCGAGAAACCAACCTCATCCACGGAAATCAAGAAACCAAACGCATCCACGGAAATCAAGAAACCAACAAAGCAAGCACCCCATGCATCACAAGGTCAGTTACACTCCCTTCCCAATTAATCCTGTTCCACTTTTGACTTTTGAGTTCCAGGCAGGACCAAAACAAGGCTCGAGCAGTTGGAGGCTGAACTGGAGGCTTTGCGTGAGAAAAGGAACAAGTTGCAAGCTGAGGTGCGCCGCCGCAGAGAAATGGAGGGCTTGGAGGAGGATTTCCTGGACTTTGTTTTGGCCATGAGTGAAGAAGACCTGGGCTCGTCTGGGTAAGGGGGATTCATTTCTTGGAATGCAAACAACGCTCTACAGTTGTTTGTCCCTTTAGGTGTGATTCCCTCGAAGACTATGTGCTCTACAGCCAGGATGATAAGGGGAGGGCCAAGATTGAGAAGAGAGTGAGCCTGAATGGCACTGGGGACTTTTCGATCCAGCTGAGCACGGAGGGATTCCAGCCGGAGGAAGTGGAGATTGATACAGTGGAGCACCAGATGGTGATCTCCATGCGGAAAGCCTCAGGGGTTAAGGGCCAAGTGAAGCCACGAGTCTTTGGGATACTCTGCCCTTCGCTGGAGTGCCTGGAGAAACTCAACATCAACTACCCACAGAACAAACTCTTGCTCATCCAAGGAACACACAAGAAAGTGAATTGTACGAGTAGTTCGAAAAGGATTTAATCTTTATTTAAATTAAATTAAAGTGATAAATGCTCAGCGTGTTCATATTCCCCCTGGCCTGCCTGAGTTTGTTGCTTTTGCACCGCTAGCTGCGATCCCCAGCCCAACGACTCCCTTCTGAATCCCAAAAGCAGAGGCCTTTGCGTCGGCGTCAGCCTCAGCTCGTAACCCCCCAGCATTAGCCTGCATTGACAAATGAAAGAGTAAGACGAGTGAGCAGTGCTATTTAGAATAGAGCCTTACAGTGCTTGAAGAAACGGAGTTTGAGGAAGCCTTTTCCCATCCCTTGTTGTCAAGCAGTGCTGCAGCAGGAGAGGAGTGAAGAGGGGTACTTGTGGTTGTGAGGACGAAGGACAGGAGGAGACACAGCATGAACCAATGCATCCTGACACAGGTCAACGAGAGACTGGAGAACCTCCTGACTGGGGTTTATGAGTCCATTTATAAGAGATCCCCGCCGAATTAATTCATTTCTAACGACGTGAAGGGGTTTGTGTAATGCTTCTAATGGGAATGTAATAGTGTCCTCCATTAGTCCCTCACTCTCCATGTCACTTCCAGATTACCACTCGGCCACTCACTGGAGAAAGTGGTAATTCCCTATTCCACAGAGAACGCATGAGAGGGGCAATGAAAGAGTTCAATTTCAATGTTTTAATGCACTGTTTGTTTTGGCACAATAAATTAATACTGGAAACACAAGATTACAATGTTCTCTGGAGATATGTCAAAGTCAATATGGGTCAGTCAGTCAGTCCAGTCCACGGCGTTTGTGGGTCACTCCACGTCCATCTTCTGCTGAAGAATTGTCAACCAAAAAAGGAGTCCATGAATTCCGTCAGGCTGTGGGTGTCTCTTGTGTCAGGAATGACACTTGTGTCTATAGGTGTGAGGCTTCTGTCTGGCACTGTCACTTGAGTGCTCTAATGGACTTCCTGATGATTGTGGCTGGGGTACATGTGAACTTGATGCAGTCCGTAGAGTGGACTCCCTTTGCCACTCTCTCCATCCACTTCCCACTCGGAGATTTGTCCATGAATCTGGAAAAGAAGGAGTTGACAAATATGCTTCCAAGTGGAAATAAAATTGATTGTTTTGTACTTACTCCTGGACCCACTTGGGGTTGAAGCCGACTTCCCTGGCGAACCTAAATGCTTCGCAGCTTATCCTTTCGATGCATTCCTCTGAGAGAGCGAGTTCCCTTGCAGTAGCCATTCTCCCATTCGGCGCTACCACCACAGGGACGGGGACGAAGAGCAGAAGGAGAAGGAGGAGCGGTAGGCCGAGGAGGAGGATCAATGGGAGGAGGAGAGGAAGAAAGAGAGGAAGTAGAAGGGGGAGGATGAAGGGGATACCAGCCTTGAGGCCCTTGAGACCAAGGAGACCAAGGAGCCCCACAGCACCACTCCCGCCGGCTGCATTTCCTTCAGACTCATCGGGCCCATAGCCAGAAGGAGCTCCGTAACTACTGCTCGACGGAGCCGCGTAGCTACTGCTTGCACCACCTAAGCAACAATTCAAATGAGCTCAACATGACACCTTATGTATATCCAATTGACCCTACCCGAGTACTGCGAAGCCGTAGAGTCCATGCTTGGGTACATTTGGTAGTGGTAGCGGACTGGTGGGGCCATGTCAGCCCCTGACCCACCAGCAGCTTCCACATATGAGTCCCTAGCTATCCCTTGGCCAGCCGCTCCAGCGTGTTTAGTAGGGTGCGTTCTTTGCGTATTCCTGACTGTACCAGTCACTCCCTCCGGCAACAGCACTTTCTCCAGTGGCAGGGAGCAGCAGAGGGAAGAGGAAGAAGAGGAACATGGTGATGGGAGTTCCCTTTTGGGTGCTCTGAATGAACTGATGGAGGCTGGATGGGAGAGATGGCTTTATAAGGGACTTGCCACGTAAGGGTCAATGAGGTGACCCCCATCTCCAACACTCAACAGACTAATTGGGAACACAAACATTGACAGAGGGAGGAACAACACTCAACAGAGAGGCAGGGGAGTCATCATCTTTTTATTCATTTATAAATAAATACAGTCAGTCACATTGTCATCAGTCGATGTCCTACATGTCAAGGGCAATTCTCTTGAGACTTGCGAGGATAAGTTGAGTCTTTGTATATTTGTTCATGTCATGCTCAGGCTTTAATAGGACGGGAACTAAGGATTGGTCCCTGAATTGCTGGACAAGTGAATGAGTTGCAGGGAGCTTTGCTGGTCCCTCCTTTTCTCACTCTGCTAATCCACTTGGGTTCTGAAGTGCTTTTGCTAAGGAATCTGGAGAATCAAACGGATTAAGAAGTCTCCCTCCTTGCAATTTCGTTTCGCAGCCATTTCGTTTTGTTCACTTACTTGTCCATCCAGGCACCCTCAAATCCCAATCCCCTGGAGACTTCGCAGCTGAGTCTCTCCAGACAGCTCTCCGCAAGGAATGCTTCCTGGATTTTTCTGACTCCGGAGATACTTCTTCCAACAACCACGACGGGGATGAGGGGAAGAAACCAAGCAGCAATTAAGAAAGGGATGGAGATGATTAGCAGGATCGGGATAATGATGGGGAGAAGGGGCAGGAGCAAGGGTAGCAAAGGACCAAACTTGATCAGTTTCAGCACTTTCTTGAGTGCGAGGAGGAGCAAGCCACCAACCCCAATCCCTGACCCAAGGGACTCCAAGCCTTGGCGCTCATTCCCGTCATCACAAAGACCATCGAATGTACGGCAAAGCCAACCACCGCCAGAGTCTGGAAAGAGAAGAGTTCAAGGGTGGCCATGAAGGTGGGTACTTGTGTACCTGAAGGGGTGTTTGAGTAGTAATTGGTTGAGTAAGTGTCCGCTGGGTAGTGTGGGTAGACTGTGTAATGGTAGGCACTTGGAGGGGGAAGAGATCCACTGGCAGGAGACGCAAAGCGAATGCTGTCGCTTCCCAGGCCCTGCTGCTCCACGTTGCCCCGTGTCTCCTGTCCCTCGTATCCCAACTGAGCAGTACCTGGATAGGAGTCAAGGGTCAAGGGACTCCCATCTTGGTTCCTTGTGTCCACTTCCTTGTGCCAAGAGTTACTTCCGGTTGCGTGGAGTGCGAGAGTAGAAAGGATTAGAGGGATGAGTGTGTATTTCATTGTGTGTAAGGAATGTCCCTCGCTTCCTCTGAAGAGCGAAGAGGTTGTTGAAGTGGATGGGATTGGTGAAGCCCTTGACGTCGACTGAAGTGGGTTCCATACACTTGACCCTGTTTTATAGGGTAGAAGTTGACAGAAGGGATTGGCCTACTGAGGAGGATGTGGACCATTTAGTGTTGAATTGATTGAAAGTGCAGAGAAAGGAGTGGCATAGGTGTTAATCCAATCAGTTAGTCATCACTCACTTACTTCCTTGTTTCTAGAAAACTAACTTTCACTCCAATTATTGGTGTTTTGAGTGACACAAAATGGAAAAGGGACATTTTGTTAAGTTTATCAATGAGTCTCTGCAATTGGCTGCTTTCTCCTGTGAGAGCAGTGCTTTCTCTCAATTGGAGTTTTGAGAGAAAGTGAGATTGTTGAAGGTGTGACTCTCTTGGGTTGCCCTTCATTTGACCTGCAATAATTACCCTGCTGGCGGGTGTTGGAGATGAACATATTAGCATCCTATTTGCATCCTAATTCCAACTAATTGTACTAATTCTACCAATTACTCACTCCTAAATGAGCCTATTGTTCACATGGCATTGGTCCATTGCAGGCGGATCTTGGCTAAAGGTGGAACATGTTCCAAGTAGAACACATCAGAACAACAAAGCCACACAAATAGACATACCAACAGAACAACTAAACAAAAGGACTTAACAATTAAACCCAAGACGAATGACCTTGTTTAATCAAAGGCAGAGGTCACTTCCATTTAATACAACTTAATTTGTACCAACTTACAACATTTCATTCCAATATTCTTGTCAGGCCTATCAAGGTTTACAGGTAAACCCATTCTTTTGACGTGAGATCGCCTTGTAAAGAGATCTTTAAGCAGAAGCTAGAGGAGTGGTCCGTGGTCCACAAGTCAGCCAGTGTCTTTTGCTTGACCTTTGCTACTTTGACCTCTTGACTGGGTTGAGTTGGAGCATTTCTATTGAAGGCTGCGATACCTTCAACAAGGGTATCGTTACAGTAATGCATGATTGGTGCCTAGTCTTGTAATTTATAATTAATTTGAAACATTTTAAAGCTGGATGGAGGTCATGTGAGTCTGAGTAGTGTATTGGGGTCAGTGTAGTTGTATGACCTCTAAAGTATGTCGGTGGACAGTAAGAACCTGTTCTTCTTCCAGCTTTATTTAGGGAGCATGCGGCAAACAGTCCACAAGGCTTCTTTCAGTCAGTCCATGGGCATGTCCAGCCAAGTGGCCACCTAATCCCGAGAGGCAAGTGACAAGTGACCCTGCTGTCCAGCAGTCCAGCAAATCTTCACCACCAAAACCACATCACATCACACCGCCGTTTCTTGTCATTAGGGAGACCTTGGCCACTGGCAGAACAGAGAGGAGTTTACCCACACAAGTGGAGTGAGTAGGGTAAGACCAAAGCTAAAATTAGAAGTAAGAATCTAAGGAACTAATCCTTCTACACCAAATTAAGAATATCCTCACTCACTCCACCTTCGTCTCCTTGCCATTAGCACTAGCTCCACACAACAATCAACTAAATTATAACAATTTGTAATCTCTTTTTTAGAAGAAGCAGTCAAGGCACAGAACGGGGACACTCAACACAACACTCAAAGTAAGTCCTCACATCCATCAATCGTACACAGTCTCTAATATCCTTGTCTAGTTTCTAGTTCACTCGGCCTGCATTTGAAGGATCATTTCATATCCCTTGGAGGATGTTCCAGTTAGCAAGGCGTTGCTCGGGAGGGCTACGGAGCCCTGGGGGTGTAGCTGTGCGGTGCATGGCCTCCGCGGTGCAGCACCAAATACCAGAGAGACTCCAGTACATTCCTGAAGCGGACGATCCTCCGTTCTTCGAAATGGTCGAATACTTCTTCCACAGGGCCTGTCAAGTGGCAGAACCAAAGTAAGTGCTCATCGCATATGAAAGAACGGGTATAGTATTTATTTCCGCATAATAAATATATATTTGCAGACTGGTTGCTGAAATCAAGATGGGTCCGAAGACGACTGTTGAGCAGAAGAGAGAGCGGACAGCCGGAATCCTTCGTATCATGGAGCCTTGTCACCATGTGCTGGAGATGTGTTTCCCAGTCAAGAGGGATAATGGCAATTATGAAATGATTACTGGCTACCGAGCACAACACTCCAACCATCGAACTCCAACCAAAGGAGGTAGACTCTCAGATTTGCATAATATGGTAAGACTAACCACTAAAATTCCAACTGTGTAGGTATCCGATACAGTTTGGACGTGTGCGTGGACGAAGTGAAGGCCTTGTCTGCGCTCATGACATTCAAATGTGCTTGTGTGGATGTACCGTGAGTAACATTTTCAATCGCTGCGCCATTCTGTTCCATTGATAGTAATTTTCACTCTTCCTTTCTGTATTTAGGTTTGGAGGTGCTAAGGCCGGTGTGAAGATCAATCCAAGGGAGTACTCTGCTAACGAATTGGAAAAGATTACCCGTCGATTTACCCTTGAGCTAGCTAAGAAGGGCTTCATTGGGCCTGGAATTGACGTCCCTGGTAAGCGATTAGCCCACCGGTGTTCATATCTGAACATTATGGATTATGTACTCTAAACTAATGATTCCTGAATTTACGTAGCCCCTGACATGGGGACTGGGGAGAGGGAAATGTCATGGATAGCAGACACTTACTCCAAAACAATTGGGCATCTGGACATCAACGGACACGCGTGTGTCACTGGTAACAAACCACCATTGTCTCATTCACTCCGCATCTCATCCATTCTCTTCCACATTTTATTACAGGAAAACCAATCAATCAGGGTGGAATCCACGGCAGAGTGTCAGCTACTGGGCGCGGTGTCTTCCACGGACTAGAGAATTTCATCATGGAGGCTTCGTACATGAGTCTCATTGGAACAACGCCAGGCTGGTCAGGAAAAACATTCATTGTCCAGGTACGCACCAAAACAACGCGGACGAAGTTGTTCAGAAATTAGGGCCATTTATTTTTTTATTATGAATTTATTTCTAGGGTTTTGGTAACGTGGGTCTCCACACCACTCGTTACTTGACTCGTGCTGGTGCTGTTTGTGTTGGGATTGCTGAGGTAAGAAGAATAACGTCTTTCCTTAATGTTTTTGAATTGCTAATTCAATTCTACCATGAAAAGGAGTAAACCTTTTGTCTTTTTCAGCGAGATGGTTCGATTTACAACAAGAGCGGGATTGACCCGAAGGCCCTTGAGGAATATAAACTGGAGGAAGGCTCTATCGTTGGTTTCCCCGGAGCAGAAGCCTACAAGGGGGAGAGTCTTCTCTTCGAGGAATGCGACATTCTAGTCCCAGCTGCAATGGAGAAGGTCATCCACAAGGGAAATGCACACAAGATCCAAGCGAAGATCATCGCAGAAGCTGCTAATGGACCAGTGAGTCCCTCCCTCCCTTCCTCCCTCACGCTCACTCTAATTCTGTTTCCTTTCTTTGCAGACTACTCCAGGCAAGACAGAGTGACACTGAGAACATCTCAAAACAACGTTACATTATACAATGTAGAATAATTTTGATGTATTTCATTTAGCTGCCGACAAGGTCCTAATTGACAAGAACGTGTTGGTGATTCCCGACCTGTACATCAACGCTGGTGGTGTGACAGTGTCCTACTTTGAGTGGCTCAAGAACCTTAACCACGTGTCATACGGACGGTTGACGTTCAAGTACGACCAGGACTCCAACTACCACCTTTTGGAGTCAGTCCAAGAGTCCCTGGAGCGGCGGTTCGGAAGAGTCGGTGGCAGGATCCCCATCACCCCCTCTGAATCATTTGCCAAGCGAATGGGAGGTGCAAGTGAGAAGGATATTGTCCACTCTGGACTTGATTACACCATGGAGAGATCAGCAAGGGTAAATTACAACACAATTAACTAAATCAATCACTAATTCCAACTCTGTTTTGTAGAACATCATGAAGGTAGCGATGCAATACAACCTGGGTCTTGACTTGCGCACTGCTGCCTATACTCACTCCATCGAAAAGATCTTCACAACGTACGATGCCTCTGGACTGTCCTTCTAAAAAATTGTTGTTGAGAGTTACGTGGTAGAGAGAGAGAGAGAAGTGAGTGGAGTGTCACTTGTTTCTGAATGGAACTTTACTTGGTAGGCATGAAAATAAAGTTAGATCACAGAGTAGAGAAGAGGAATCACTGCTAAACGAGGTGATGAAGGTATGTCTCTGATTTCAAATGAAGGGAGTTACTTTGAGTCAATGATTCTTTTACTTGTATTGAATTGTATTCCATGTTCCATGAGTGAGTGGGTCAAAGTGAACCATGTGCCAAGGGCAGGATGGACGGTAGAGTTCTTTTTACCGTCTACTCGTTGGGACTGCTCTCTCGCTCTGTGGGCAAATCTCCAACTCGGCCAGGAGAGGAAAGTGGTCTGGAGAGAAGGGAGATTAACTTACGAATAAATCCAGTTTATTTGTATTTATACCTGATGGAATGGATGGGTGTGGAGCCCCTACGATTTTATTTTCAGTCAAGTACGCCTGATCGAGTGGGCCAAGGAGTCCCAATGGACTCATGCTTGGCTTGGAGAAGAAGATGTAATCGATCACTCCCTTGAACTCAAAGGTGTAGTTGGTAAAGGGCATCACGTCCTGGTTGTAGGCGGACGTTAGTTTGAAGGCGTGCGTGAACTCGGAATCCTCCTTGTCACCGTTGAAGGAAAGCCGGTTGAGGGGCTGCTTGTAAGCCAAGTCCTGCAATAATAAGCATAACGATAAGTCCTCACAATTAGGAACAACAATTAAAACAGCCACTGCCTTTACTGCTATACCTTGAAGTCAGGGTGGTTGGCGGCAATGCGGGAGGACTGGAGGAACTCCAACACACCTGTAGTGAACAAATTAAAATACAAATTACAATTTACAACATTAATTAACTAATTCCAATATGTTCATACCTGATTCCGGGAGAGAGTTGAGATCCCCACAGAGGAGGAGATGGACTTTCTCCTGTGGCGGTAGTTTAGATGCTGGATTGGATGCCTCTGCAATGAGACGGAGTTCGTGCATGAGCATCATTGTCTGGGCCAACTTGACATCGCAGAACTCAGGGTCCCAGTGGATGTGGGTCGTACAGACCAGGAGGGGGATGTTCTCAGCTGGAATACCGTTGTCCCAAGCAGCCTCACGAGTCTCCAGTAACGCAGCAAGACCAACGTTGTCTGAAACAAAGAAAAAGTTCACTATACAGAGAACCCAGAGAACATCAATGAACAGCATACCCTTGGTCATGACCCTGTTCAGCATGTCGTCAGAGCCGCCTGCATTGGCCATGGCCAACTGGTTGAACTCCATGAGATGCTCCTTCATAAGAGAGAACTTTGCAGACCGGTACAGAATTGCACACCCATCCACGTACTTCCGGTCAGACTCAGACATCGTCTTTGCCCTTGACTTGGCTGCGAAAATGCCCTGCAAAGAACAGCCACATTTATTCAACGTTGTCCAGCAAATTGCAGAGTGGCCAGTAGTAACATTCGGCTCACCGAATAGCCGTCTTGTTGGAGCTCTGGGAGAAAGTAATTAAAAAACTGATCCGTCTCCTGGAAAAAAGAGATTTGGGGGAGTGGAGGATGAGTGAGTTAAGCGGTGTTTGAATTGAGTGTGTTAGTTTTACCACTTCCTGGAGGCATATGATGTCTGCCGAGTAGTGTTTGAGTTCTGCCAGGATCGC
>VNWY01001646.1:0-12854 GCA_009869845.1 Pseudachorutes palmiensis
TATATAATTAAATACTTAATTTAAAATAAAATTGTAGAGGAACCGGATGTGGATTATTTTGTTTCCACGCATTGTGGCGAAGGTGAAGCCATATGGAAAAATGGACATGTCTTCCACTACCTTTGTCTCCGTCAAAATGTTCACCAAGAGCAGGGTTTGTTCCAATGCCCTGTATGCCGGAGTCCAAACTTATTCGCAAACTTGGCAAAACTCCATATCAGCATTGAACCGAAACCGGATTTGAGTATCTTGTAAAGTCAAACAGGAAATTGTAAAGATTACAAAGGTAAAAAGTAATTCAATTTGTTTTTAACAGTGATTATGAATTCAAGATAGTCGTATTGGGAAAATTTCGAGCAGGAAAAACTTCTATTCTAAAGCGGTTTACAGTAAGGCTAAAAATTGCAATTGCAGCAGGCAGATTAACTATTTCAAATGTAATTTCAGCATAATGTTTTCACCGAAGCTTACAACAGCACGCGCGACTGTGACTTGGTCAGTTTGAAATAATTTTTAATAACATAATGACGACCACTCGACTTAAATTTCGATTTTTTAGCTATTCAAATCGATTAGAATGGGAGGTCGGAGGATCAAATTAAACCTGGTAAATGATTAGAACATTCCTACTGTGCTTTAGCATATCGTGAAAAGTACGAATCGATTAATTTTTTTTCAGTGGGACACCGCTGGACAAGAGGAATATCGAAGTATGGTCGCAAACTATGTTCGTGACGCGTTCGGGATGATCTTTGTTTATGACATTTCGGACAAGTCCACTTTCCAAGCAATTACGGACTGGGTTCTTTTTGCAAATGACAACGGCCCAGAATATACAAAGCGAATTCTGGTCGGCAACAAATCTGATTTAGAAGAGGAACGACAAGTACCCACAGAAGTAGCGAAAGTGAGTAATTTTTAATTAATAAACTCAACAAAACTGAGTAGTTACAATACAAATTAGTAAACATTTTTTATATTTCAAAGGCATACGCTGACAGTCTTGGGTACTCCTTTTTGGAAGCATCGGCAAAAGACGCTATTAATATCTCGTCAGTATTTCGTTCCTTGGCTGCAGGAATACTTGATGATCCCGAAATCCTTACTGCAGCTGATAAACTTCGTAATTCAGAAAGAATACGTGAATACGTCGGTAAACTTTCACCTCTGGAGAAAGTAAAATTTGCCTGCTGCTCATAAAACTATTAGCATTTTCGTCACAAGTAGCGTCACTAGGGGTTAATTGTAGTCAAGACTTCAAATCTAGGGAATAGAAACCACCTTAGAAATAATAAATTGCAACTACACATTTTTGGTTTGTTTTCGTTGATTCTTTTGTTGCGTATGCAATTCTGTCCTCATGAAATATTAATCTTCATGGACCAAAAACATGCATATAGTAAACTCCTATTATTTTCATTGGTTTTTGTGGATATAGTTGGAGTAAGTGACGACCAGAAAAGCTAGTCGACTGGCATAACATAAAGCTAATGTTCAGCCTTTACATCCCCTTGTATTCAGTTGATTCCAACCATCCCATATTGAGTCACCGATTGCTGAAACCAGTGCCTTTCTGTTGTGAATCATCATCCTCAGCTCTGAACAATATTCAGCTAAGATACTTTCTTTAGCTAAGATTTATGTTGCTGGCGGGATGGGGACCCAATCCTTTGACTGTCCAATTTGTCTGGATTTTTTCTCAGGTAAATATTCGACAGTATAAATTACATCTGCCTACATTTAATCATAAATTTTCAAAACAGAGAAGCCTGATGTCGATTACTTTGTGACCACCAATTGCGGTGACAATGGCTCCAGTGGTCATGTCTTTCACTACTATTGCCTTTGCAAAAACGTCCGGGTAGTTCGTGATATTTTCAAATGTCCAATATGTCGCACACCGAATTGCTTTAGTGCTTTGAAAAAGTTGCATATCGACATTCAACCTAAACCAGACATAACCCAATTGTAAGTTAAAAACAAAAATAGCCATTCTATTTTTAGCATTGCTGATGCTAATTACTAATTATAATTTTAATGTTCGTTTAGTCACCATGTACTGAAGGTGGTCGTATTAGGGAAGTTTCGAGCTGGAAAAACATCAATTCTGAAGAGGTTCATTGTAAGCTAAAAGAAAGGAATATCCTAGGGGTTAGGACTAGGAGTATTTAATTCCTACGTATTTCAGAAAAATGTATTTTCTGAAGTTTACGAGACCACTCCTGATGTTGATTTTGTAAGTGACAATTATTTAAGAATTCTTTTAACCATAGGGTGAGCATCGATAATTTTGCAGCTGGAGAAATCAATTAAAATGGGAGACCAAAGGCTCAAATTAGACCTGGTAAATTCATTACGAATTCATTATTCATTGTTAATTGTGGAATTTAAGAAAATAATCTTTAATTTGTAACAGTGGGACACCGCAGGGCAAGAAGAATATCGAAGTATGGTCGCTAGCTACGTTCGTAATGCTTTTGGGATGATATTCGTCTATGACATTACTGACATGACGACTTTCCGTGCACTTGAAGACTGGATTTTATTCGCAAATGACAACGGACCAGTGCATACTAAACGAATTCTGGTTGGCAACAAATTGGATTTAGAAGCACAGCGGGAAGTGCCGAGGGATTTGGGAAAGGTGAGTGCTACCTGAAGGGTATTGTGCGCATGCGCATGACTTTAACTGCTCTATATCTTTCAGGGTTTTGCAATACGACATGGATATTCTTTTCTGGAGGCATCTGCTAAAGACGCCACAAACATTTCTCGCATTTTTCGAACACTTGCGGCTGAGATCCTAGATGAACCATTAATTTTGAGATCAGCGGACAAACTCTACAATTCCACAAGAGTTAAACTCGAATTTCAGAAACTACCGCTTATAGATAAAATCAGAACGTGCTGTTCTGGGAATCTGGCAAACTAATTACAAGAATGAATCAACGAAGAACGAATTACAAGGCGAAAACTTAAAAGCTTTTATAAGCTTTAAGCTTTAAATGAGCCAGAATTTTGGCAATAAAGTAGAAATTGCGTAGTTTAGTAGTGTTCCACTTATATTTGTCATTTTGAGGTTTTTGTTTTGTCAACGGGATGTGGTAGACAGATTCTCCTTTCGTTTTCAGATTTCCAGTTTTGGTTATCAGATAAGTTTTGGATTTTAAAGGTTCTTATTATCCACAACTACGATTTGTCAAAATGGCGGAAACGGTAGGTCTTATTTGGTAATATAATATATAATGTCCTGTATTTTTAAAATTATTCTCAAGTAGGCAGTTATTCGGATGTCTTTCTCGGGAATTCGGAAGAAGTGTTTAATATGTAGATTGTTAGATCTTATTTCAGTGTATTCTGGACGGAGGATGGTGTGTCAAAACGGATCCCAAAAGACAATGCTGTTCCGCTGATTGTATCCCAACTGGAAGAGGAGCAATGGCTGGCATTTGTACCGCGCCGCCTACAACAACTACCACTAAACCACGCGAAACAGTTAGTTTATTTTGAAATTTTACTCGCCGTGTGGTTATAATGCTTACTTGAAATCCCATAGAAGTCAATTGATTAACACGCAATCACTGAAAGTTTGTAGTTTGAAAAGAACTTACGAAGCACTAAATTAGCGTCAAATCTACTCTCCGATTCATGAAAAAATACTCTCTTTACCGTAGGCTCTTGCCGGAGCCGGAAAATCCGTTAACTCTTTTACATAACTTTAGCATTCTTGATAAACTGAACTCTAATTTCAGTGTATTGCCAATGGAAGTCGGTGCGCCGTTTTGGACCGGGAAAAACAGTGCTGCTCTGGTGAATGTGTCCCAAGTTCGAGAGGATCCACGACAGGCTTTTGTGCCACTTTGCTGATTCCAACGACTAGAAAGCCATTCGAAACGGTTAGTTTTGAATTTGGAATTTTACTTCCCGCATTACATAAAAGTTACAAGTATGGTAGAATCTTTCCTTTTGACTTCCGTATCGATAAATTAAACCACCAGCACCCGGCCCAAAGGAGCTTGAAACTTTCTCTTCCTATTGGATGATAGTATTTGTCGAATTGCAGTGTATTCCAAATGGGGGTCGGTGCCTTAAGTTGGATCGAGAAAAGCATTGCTGTTCTGGTGACTGTGTTCCAAGTGCAGGAGCTACAGCTGGATTTTGTGCCACTCCGACTATTAGCACAACAAGAAAACCACTGGAATATGTAAGCATAATTGAAAATTTCGGCACCTTAGCAAGTGTTGGCTGCGGTCGACATTTTAAGCTTAATTTCAGTGTATTCCTGACGGAGGGCGGTGCTCGAACATGGATCCGGAAATACACTGCTGTTCTGATAGCTGTAACCATATTGTAAGAGCTTCTTCATCGGGTTATTGTAACCCTTCGCGGAATACCACAACCACTACGAAGAGACCAATCAAAACCAACCCTCCCAGACCACCTCCGGTCAGTTTGAAAAAGAAAATAACCACCAATTATAAATCAAATGATGCCATTCTTGTAATTTTTTGACAGTGCATTCCTTTAAACGGGGTATGCAAATCTACCGGCGAGTTTGGAATTTGCTGCACCGAGTTCTGCCTCCAGTATCCAAACGTTGGAACTGGGACATGTCGTCATCCCCCCACTCCTACTTCTACTCCTCCTCCTGCTTCTTCTTCTTTTTCTTCAAAC
This sequence comes from Pseudachorutes palmiensis, assembly GCA_009869845.1. Lineage (NCBI taxonomy): Eukaryota > Metazoa > Arthropoda > Collembola > Poduromorpha > Neanuridae > Pseudachorutes > Pseudachorutes palmiensis. The sequence continues at coordinate 4,675 of VNWY01001646.1, forward strand.
ACAAACGCCATAATTGGAATCTCGGTCGCAATTGGATTAATAGTTGTAGCTATTTTGGTCATTGTTGTGATTCTGGTGCGATGGCGGAAGAAGAAGTCCCTAACGAAAAGCGACATTTACTACTTCTTCCGAGGTCGATCTGACTCTGTTTCCCAAGATATGCCAACGTATGAGCGTATTGATAACCGTGCTTATGATGCATCCTACGAAATCCCAGAGGAAAATTTTACAATAGGTTAGTTCAACGTTGAACTATTATGATATGAAGTCATCTGAGTCACATTTTACATTAATAGATAACCAGCAAACCCTTGGCTCTGGTCAGTTTGGCGTCGTCAGAAAAGGAATTCTGAAACTTCGAAACCGAGAGCCTGTTGCAGTTGCGGTTAAAACAACAGCCGAAAATGTGGAACCGCGCTACGTCAAAGCACTTTTGTCTGAACTCAAGCTTATGATTTACATTAGAAAACATCCAAATGTCGTCACTCTACTTGGCGCATGCACCGCAGAATTGAAACTTGGTAATGACAACTGTACATAATTAACACAACATAACACAACATAAAAACAAAAATCGTAATTTTATAAGGGAGGGTCTACTTGTTTCTTGAGTTATGCCATATGGGAAGCTTAGAAAATTACCTACGTCGACATAAGGATGAATTCAAGTCACCCACCCTTACAATAAGGTACATTTCATAGCTGGTAATTTCAAATTCATACATATAGCTCAATCAATTGACTTATTTTCAAACTAGGACTCAGGAAAATCAGGACAGAGAATATCAAAATGCTCCTATATTTGATGAAACAAGTTTTACGGAGAAAGTGTCTGTTCTGACTATGCAAGATTTGTACAATTGGTCCCTCCAAATTGCAAAAGGACTGGAGTATCTTAGTACTAAAAAGATTGTCCATGGCGACTTGGCTACAAGAAATATCCTCCTGGTTTCACGCGATGTTGCCAAGATTAGTGATTTCGGCCTTTCCCGTCGTGTTTACGAATACACAAATTATGTAAAGAAACAGCAGGTATTTGAAAATGATTAAAAACTATTGCAAAAGCCCTAATTAGATTTTATGTTCATAGGAACCGCTCCCTTGGAAATGGATGGCGGTAGAATCCCTCCGAGAGCTGACCTTCTCAACGCCATCTGACGTCTGGGCCTTGGGTGTGACCATCTGGGAAATATTTTCGTTAGGAAGCACGCCATACCCAGGGCTTTCATGGGAGCCAGATTTTGTACAAACATTGCTCAAAGGTCTCCGGCTTCCGACTCCTCAGCACGCAACAAAGGAATTATATGAATTTATTCTACAATTCTGGAACGTGGATCCAAGCATGCGCCCTTCTCCGGCAGAAATTGTTCGCAAGTTGAGCTATTTCAACGATCAGCAAGAATTAATTTGCTAGGACAACTCTCCATCAACGTGAGAGTGCATCTAATTATTCTAATTAGGCTTTGAGTATGCCTATTATCTGGTCAATCATGTCTTGAAGGAAAAGGAAAATCATAAAGGTTTTATTATAATTTATTGTACAAAATGCTTATAAATTATAAAGGCCACGCTGTTTAAATTATACTGCCAATATTGATTTTGGCGATTGGAACAGATTTATACTCAATTCCAAAACCAAATTCCTTGTTTCCGACAGGTGTTTTCTTTTATTTGAATACCTTCGCAGATTTTTCACAGGGTTACATTTTTGCAAACTTTACTGCACAATTAAAATCATAAACACTTCAGTTATTAGAATTCATTTCCTGAAATTATTTTTTTATTAGCACGGCAGTGCCAATTGAGGTCAAACTGGAAGTCATCATTAAACTAAAGAGTAGTTTTATCGTCTATTTGCCTTTCACTTCTTACACGCTGTCAATTTTTAGAAGCAATCATGTCAATTTTCAGCACTAGAAAAACATCCTACCTGGTGAAAGTTGTGGTAGTGATTGCACTCGTGTATATTTGTCTCCATTTTGGTCTCATTACACCTTTATTGCCAAAAAACAAAGGTGGTTCAATCAATTCTCTTTTTGAAATTCCGGCTTCATTTCAATTTCCTAAAGAAAAGGCCGAACCACGTCCAAAACATACGTAAGTAACAATAATTAAAGTTGAAAACCCATTTTAAAATTTTAAATCCAAAAGGTCGCCATGGTCTTGGTCATGTGGAGAGGATGGAAAGTGTCACCGCATTCTTCGCGGTAACACAACATACATGTCACTGGACATCTGTTGGCTTACATGTGGAAGTCATAGAACACTTTGGCCCATGCCAAGGTCAAAAGGCGCTCATACGGCACTTGGCTACAATACGTCATGTTTTAAGCTAGAAAACTTGAAACTAGCAGCTATAAATGCGACCTCTGATACTGTGAAAAACTTAGCAGAGGATGCATTCGTCATTTTTAAAGAAAAACTTAGGAAAGTAAGGTGTTTTAAAATATTGAAGACCGTTTATTATCAAAGAGTCATCAATTAAAATCTTTTTTTTAGTTGCTCCCCTCGGGCAATGACGAAAAAGAGGCGGACAACACGTTGTCACTGTCATTCCAAGTCAGTTCAAATTCGAGTCAACTGACGCTTCACACTGATGAATCTTATAAGCTCATCGTGCGCAAACTCACACCCGATTCAATCAGTGTTACGATTTCTGGTGAAACGTTTTTTGGCGTCCGCCATGGTTTAGAGACTTTGAGTCAGTTGATTGTTTTTGATGATTCAAAAGGCTCACTCCAGGTTTGCCAAAGTTTCTTTTTTAGAAGTAATTGCTTATCATTTTAATTATGGATTTATTTTCAGATTTTAAATGAAGTAGAAATTAACGACAGTCCCATGTTTCCATATCGTGGTCTGATGATCGACACGGCGCGTAATTTCATTCCAGTCAACGCCCTTGAGCGAATGGTGGATGGAATGTCATTTAACAAACTGAATACCCTCCACTGGCATCTCACGGACTCGGATTCCTTCCCGTTCTACTCTACATCATTCCCGCAAATGACAAACTACGGCGCATACTCCAAGGATGAGATTTATTACCCGGATCAAATCAAAAAGCTTGTGCGCTACGCTCTAGTCCGGGGAGTGAAAATAATTCCAGAATTGGATGCTCCGTCTCATGCTGGAAATGGATGGCAGTGGGGAAATGAAAAAAATGGCTATGGCACACTGGCCTATTGTGTCAACAAAGAGCCGTATAATAGAGTATGTGGACAGGTAATAAACGACATTTACCATGAATTCAAATGTAAAGAAATACTCTTCTAAAGCCACCTTGCGGGCAACTGAACCCGGCAAATCCAAAAGTCTATGAAGTTTTACGCTCCGTATACAAAGATATGCTTGCAGTATTCGACTCTGAGCTATTTCACATGGGCGGTGACGAAGTCAAATTCAAGTGCTGGGACACTGCAGAAATTAAATCCTTTATGGAAGCTAAGAACATGACAACGAATTTTCAATTAAGAACGTATTTCCAACATCAAGGTAAATATAAGCGTCTCCTTTTACGGGAAGCATTCTAATAATACAAACTTTTAGCTTTCTTGGAACTTACTCAAGTAAGTCAGACATTGGCTCCGGTTCCAATACTTTGGACATCGGATCTAACTGGGGCTGTTAATGAACCCGAAGTTGCAAATGTGATTGACCCAAAGACGTATATTATCCAATCATGGGAAGGCCGTATGTAAACTCGTATTTCCGCAATTTCCACATTCATTTTAAAATTTTCAATTTCCAGTTCCAAAGGAAGGCTCACATGTTCAAAAGCTACTTGATTCCAATTATCCGCTGATAGTTTCTAATTATGGAAAAGTTTACTTGGATTGGGGCGGAGGGTCGTGGCTGGGACAAAACCATAATTGGCAGTACATAAACTGGCAGGTAAAAGCAATTCATGTGAATTCTAAATAGCAACGAGTTACCTCTTCTGATCTAGATATTATACAACTTTGATTTTGACATTCATGGTTACAATACGACGAAACGCGTCTTCAACTCCAGGCTAGGAGAAATACCGCAAATTCTAGGAGGAGAAGCTCCACTATGGGCTGAGAAGGTCCATTTCTTATGTCCATTTATGAACATGACGCACTAATTTCGATTGTGGAACAGGTTAATGAAATGACAATGGATGCCAAGTTGTGGCCGAGGGGAGCTGCATTTGCAGAAAGGCTTTGGTCCAATCCTCAAGACGATGATTTGCAATTGGAATCTTCTACAGTCTACGCAAGACTCCTGCGTCAAAACGAAAGGATGAAACAACAAGGAATTATGGTGGACACGAGGCAGCCAAAATCATGTCTAATAAATGACTCAAATTGCTACAATAGACAAGATCCACTACCCAAAGGCCCTTAGAATTTTATCAAAAATACTATTTTGCGTACAATTTTTACACTGATTGACTCGATATTTTAAGGAAATAATTAATTCCTTTCAAGTAAAGAGGGAAGACCACTTGAAATGTCTGCTAATTGCATAATGATCTGTCAAGGATTATAACACACTTTCTAATTCCTGCGTATTTTTCTAATCCATTTACAATGTGGGGGAAAACCAGTTTGAGAAGAACTGCATTAGAGTCTTTTATTACCTTGTTTGATGCAGCACCGGAAGTAGAATCCTTGTTGCACAAAATGAAGAGTGATATCGTGTTTCACCTATATTCTAAATTATCATAACAATTCAATCACTTTCTTCTTGCCAATTATTCATCCAAATCGTTGGCCTTTTATAAATGAATTTGAACTCGGAAAGAGAAGTTTAACCGGAAGTTCAACCCGTCACGATTTTAAGTTAGAATGAAATGTAGCAAATACGTAATGAAAAGTATTTGGACAGACGCATGTTACACTAGGCGAAAAAAGAAAAGCATCCACGAATTTGCTTGCATGACTCACTTTGCGTTTTTATGTTGGCAGCATACCGCCGCAATTAATAATTTAATAATTATGTCTAATCGGCAGAAGAACTAATTCTCATCTTCCGATCATGCAATGATAGAAAATCTATAAAAACAAATACACACTGATTTTGAGTTTCATTTCTTAAAGAACTTTTGCTAGTAATTTTTGAATATCGTTCCGTTAAAAATTGTTCAGAAAGTGTGGGAAAATGGTGGTAAAGTACGTCAAGTATGTCCCATATATTAATCGCTGGAATCACCCATGGTTTGGATCTGCCTTGTTTCTTCTTCTGTCGACTCCATTTTGGCATCAAGGGATCGTCCCTACGCTCCTGCTCAAAGTCCTTCTCCTCAAAGGAAAACTTTTACTTGGACCTCCAATAGCACTTGGAGCTTTTGTCATTGGTCAGGGGTCAGGACTCCTTATTGGAAAACTGCTTGGAATAAAGCTCGTTCTCGGCAGTGCCAGATTCAGATATTACGTTCACCAAAGAATGAAGCTGCACCAACTTCACAAGGGATGGAAACCCATCTACCAGGCAGCAGGATGGAAACCATGGCGTCTGCGCCTGAGACTACCGTGGCTTTTGAAATTCCGTCTTCACAGGCACTACCCACCTCCATTGCATTTTAGATTTGAAACTTTCCCACCTATTCGGAATATCAAGTATTCGCCTAAACCATACGGGACTTTTAACTACCACCCAGAAGTTTCATCAAGCACCCAGGGCTCTACAGGCAGTACCTACAATATGGATTCCCATGTTTACCACAATGGACACGAGTCTGCGCATCACCAAGATTCTTATGTGCACAACAGCCACGCTAACCCAGGTGACCAATGTGACTTTTAGCTTCTTAATTTGATTTTTTTTTAAATTGCACTTTTTTCTAGACTCGGGACAGGAAAACGAAATACGACGGCGAAAGAAAAAGTCTATCAATGGAAACGCAGTCACTTTTGTTGTAGAAGACTACATAAAAACGCAAGTGTTGAATTTGAATGCAAAGACTATCAACGCAACCTCATCAGAAGCTGAAGCCGCTTTCATACAAGAGCTCCTGAACGTACAATTTACAAAGGACCTCCTGGAATCCATTGAGACAAAAACGGTTCCTAGTTTTATCCCATTTCCATCTACTACACAAGAGCAAGGAGACGCAGCAATCTTTTCTTCTGTGATGACCGTGCTCCAAAGTTTTAATCCAATTAACTACATCCCACAATCATTAATGTCATGGCTGATTGAAGGGGAGACTGACAATGGAAACAGAACAACCCCAACTGAAGAAAACACGAGACAAAAACGAAGCACGCAACCCGAATACTCAAGCGTAGAAGCCGCTACCAAATCCATAGTGACAGATGTCCAGAACTTATTCTCAATTATTTCTTTCCTGGACATTGGCACTTGCCTGGAGAAAATGGTCTGTGAAATCCACAGTAAAGAAAGGAATTTTGGTCCGAAGGATTTGGCGGAAACATACGAAGGGATGATACTTACGACATTCAGGTGAATCATAGGAGTCATTAGTTGAAAAAACAAATCTTTCTTACTTTCTTTCATTTATTTTAAAGGATCATAGAGTCACTCATGCCAGACGACAGGGACGGAAGCGTCCTCAAATACAGAGAAGCTGCTCGCTTTGGAAGTGAAGCGACGTCTGAAGCTTGCCATAAAAAGTTCCCAGCTTGCCCCATTAGTACAAATGAACTCATACGTCTGGGAAACATTGATGCGCCTGCGTCGTTTGGAGGGTCTTAAAATCTTTGTTATAATTAATTAACTAAATGACTGCACGTCGAAGTGCTGTTGGAAATTAACGTGACAAAACCAGTTCAGACGGAATCATGCGGAAGTTTACTGTTAAGCTTGTAGTGTTTCCCCATTATGGATTTTTATAAATTCAAACTCTTCCTAAATGAATCCATTTTATTGTCATTTAATAAACAAAACTAAAATTCCTATTCAATTTTTCTAAGATTGGGCTAGTTTTCAATTCATTAAGTTAGTTAGTGGTATATGAAATACTTTGGTAGTTTTTTCAACTAGGCAGGATGTAATGGATTATCAAATCCATATCGACCTGAAGCTAATTGAAAATGTGTGGATCCCTTAATGATAATTTCGCCACGTGTGAACTCGTATTCCTTCCGTTTCCATCCACATTAGCACTATTGGTTGACATCAACTTGATCCTGCTCCTCCTTTACAGCTTAAACTGCATAAATCCCAATTAGAACTTGTTACACCAAGTGAAAGTTACAAAAGTTATGTAAAAATCAGTCCCCTTTATAAACATGCTTACGCCAACTCAAAGTATATTTCATTTACAAAGTTTGGATTGGAGCTCCGCGTCCATCCAAATGCAGTGTGCCTTTTAGTAATTGTTCTCGTGACTGTGCTAAACAATAATGGTGCTGATGTACAAATTACTTTACCATGCGCTCCACCATGGTGGAATTGGACTCGGTGGCCTCGGTGCACTAGGTTACGGTGGTCTCGGTCTTGCTGGATACGGTGGGCTCGGTGCACTTGGTTTTGGTGCACTTGGACTCGGTGGACTTCCATTTTATGGTCCTGCCTTACTCGGTCTTGGTACATTGCCATTCTGGGGGCATGGGATCGTCCCGTCCATCCTTTTACACGTCATCCTTTGCAGAGCGTTGTTTCGAGTGCCAATTGCAATCGGGGCATTTGTGATTGGGAATGGTGCCGGTATTCTAATTGGAAAACTTATTGGCATTAGAATTGTTCTCGACTACCTCCAGCCGAAGCATTACCATTACGTTAAGGGTTGGGTACCACTTCATCATCATGGCCGTCGTCCCCGTGGACGGACTGGGTGGAGATTGAGAAGTTTAAGAGACCGCCTGAGACGCCCGTGGCTGAGATTGTTTGTCCATCCACATTTCCCACCTCCGAGACACTTTAATTTTCATTCCTGGAAGCCAACACATCACATCAAGTACGTACACAAACCTTATGGAAGCTATGGACATGGTTGGGGCGATCATCATCATTCGGTGGCCACTTCAGACTCTGGTTGGAAGCCAGGACCTGGTCCAGACTATGATGGGACTAGCAGCCATACATACAACAGTGAACTGAATCATGACGTGCATCATCACCACCATGATTCAAGCCATGACCACAGCCATGATCACAGTCACGACCACAGCCATGACCACAGCCATCATGTTCATAGGCACCTAGGTAACTTTATTGGTAGCATTAATTCATTCAGATGCCATAAACGTACA
>VNWY01001647.1:0-12821 GCA_009869845.1 Pseudachorutes palmiensis
TATCGAACAGCGCTTCGCTTCTACCCAGAAATTTGTAACACCACCTGCAAGGTCGAAAGTATCGAAAAAGAGAAATTAGCTCTACCGAGCCTTACAGACATTTTCTGTATTGCTCTAAGAAAATCCGTTTCACTTTTTGGATTTGCCATTTGAACAACATTGCAATTGCGAAGTGGGGAACTATGCACTTTTCCCGTTTGTAAGCATCGTGCTTAATTTGATGAATTCTATTGCCATTTCAGTCTTTCCTTTTAGCAATGACTTACTTAGCAATGCCAGGTCAAATAGCTACATTTTTAATTTGTATAGATTGAAAGTTCCTAGAATAATTCTTCGGCTAAGAAAAGAGTTTACTTAAAATTAAAATCCCAAAGGCATTTCAGTTATGACATTTTTCGAAATTAAATTAAGTTTATTTAAGTTTTATTAGCTTTAGCTTTTAGTTTTAGACGCCCGCGCCCGAAGTATTAGGAGAGTGGAGCAGACAAATGCGGACAATTAATTATCGAAGATGTGGAGGAAGGGCGTCTATAATGATCGAAATTAAATGAGAATTAAACTCGAGTTTATTTTAAACTTCACCTTAGGATATTGTTGTTAGTGTTGTTAGATTTATTGGAGACGAAGCGTAAGAATGCGGTTGACATCAGGTGTGTCCCAGCTAATTTCGGTTGGAGACACCGTTGGACTGATAATTTCGATGAGGTTCCCATGCTCAAAGATGAGGGTTGACGTCATTGTGTCGATACCGTGGGGGCTCGGTGACCCGTGATCCAACCTCAATTTCGACGCGAATGCCGACTGGTTCGACGTGAACTGAACGAATCGTGAGGGAATTGCCGATGGTCTTGACCTTGAATCCTTTGCATGTGATCTCATCTTCTGTCACTGGAAGATCGTCTGGTTCCATTTCCCTATAAAAATGAATCCATAGTTTAATTTTTTTAAACAATGACAAAGTAATTCCATGCTCTCACCCAAGAAGTGTTGAAGCCACTTGCATTCCTTTACTGAAAATCTCTGACCCGATCCGAACGGCTGAAGTGAAGATCGTTGAAGCAGTATTCTTGACCGTCTCTGATGTAAGGAGGCGACCAAGTCCGTTGAGAGCAGTCATTGAGAGCTGTCGGAGTGGAGTCTCGGGCAAAGTCACGTTATGTTCAGCCACGATTTCCTTCTTGAGGAGGCTGGAGTCACCGACGGAAGGCTCTGCGCTTGAGTTGGAAGAATGGGTTGCTTCCGAAGAGTGTGCGCATCTCATCGTTGGAATGTGGCGGTGTGCTGAGTGGATTTGCCCGAGTGATGGCATGGCCTTGGACACGCTCCTTGGATCCAGGGTAAGGGACTGGGCAGCAGTGACCAAGGAGAGATGAAGAAGTCGTTCGTCGTAAAGGCCGACGAAATGGAGGACGGAACGTTTGGTTCTTTGGCTTGTACTCCCCACCATGGTCGGCCATTTTAGAATTTTAACTTTATCTGATTTTGTGTAACTGAGAATTTAGAAATTAGATTTGATCAGAAAATTTTTAAACTTTCTTACGGTCAACTTTGAAGTTGACACGTATTAAGTTACCTAACAAAAATTACGTTTTGGTTACCAACACTTTTTCTTTTTAGAAACTTCAGAGGATTTAATTTAGAGAGAAACCTCATATTACGAAATGATCAGAATTTTGTTTTCAATTTGATGGTGCATCTATGCTTTGTTCCAGCTTCGGAGTCCTTCTGGAACCTGCGTGTCCTCTTCCAGAGATCCTGTGCCCTCGACAAACTCTTCGTAAGTAGACTTCTCCTTGAAGGGTCGCTTTCCAAGGAGCTCGATCATATCCTCTCGGCTCAGAATTTCTTGCTTCAACAGTCTTTCCGCAACCTATGAAATCAAATGCAAAGTAATATTTTAAAACAATAAACAGGCTTGTAATTTTAATCAACTTACTTTGGCCACATTTGCTTTGTGTTCTGTAAGAAGGCTCATGGTTCGGTCATATGCTTCAGCGATGAGCAGGCGTACTTCTCTATCGATCAACTTCCCAGTTTCCTCGGAGTATTGCTTCTCCGTTCGTTCACCCGGCTGAGGCAAGTCGAAGCTTACGTTCCCTACTTTTTCATTCATGCCGTAATGCGCAATCTGAAAACAATTTGTGTCAAGATTTATCATGAAGAATACAATCAAAGATCGCGCTCACCTGACTATAGGCGCTATCGGTCGCTTTCTTCAAGTCGTCTTGAGCTCCTGTTGTAATTTGACCAAAGAATATTTGTTCCGAGACTCTTCCACCCAGCGTCATACACATTCTATCGAACAATTGTTCTTTAGTGTACATGTATTGCTCCTTGGGAAGATACTGTGCATAGCCAAGTCCCTTTCCTCGGGGAATTATGGAGACTTTCAATAGAGGATCGGCATGTTCCAGAAACCAACCGGCAACAGCATGGCCAGCTTCATGGTAAGCAATTGTTTTCTTTTCTTCAGGCTGGAGCACATTCGTCTTTTTCTCCATCCCGGCTACAACTCGCTCAATTGCCTGTTCGAAATGCTTGAGAGTGATGTCACCGTTTAAATCACGAGCAGCTATGAGTGCAGCCTCGTTACACACGTTTGCAATTTGCGCACCTAAAGAAAAACAGAGTAGTATTGTTATAAAAAAAAGCTCCCGAATTTATCAACTAACCTGTGAATCCAGGGGTCCGAGCAGCTAATTTCCTTCCCAGACCATCACGGTCAAGCTGGGTCTTCAAAGGCTTGAGATGCACTTTGAAAATATTTGCCCTTCCTTTGATATCTGGAGCCGCGACAAAAATTTGACGGTCAAATCTTCCTGGTCGAAGTAGAGCTTTGTCAAGAATATCAATTCGATTGGTCGCTGCAATGACGACGACATTCGTCGTAGATTTGAAGCCTAAAAATAAAATGCTTAAAGATTCAATTTTCAATCAAATAAATTAAAAACCAACCATCCATTTCGACGAGGAGCTGATTAAGGGTGCTGTCATGTTCTGAATGGCCACCAGAACTACTGCCACTGCGCTTCCTACCAAGAGCATCGATTTCGTCAATGAATAGGATGCAAGGAGCATGCTTGCGAGCCATTGCAAACATGTCCCGAACCTAGAAAACAGGAATCATTTTTAAAGCAGTTTGAAACTAATGACAAGACTAGCTTACAGCGAGAAGCACCAACGCCAACATAAAGTTCCAAAAACTCGGAGCCGGATACAGTGATGAACGGAACATTTGCTTCTCCAGCAGTTGCTTTTGCCATGAGAGTTTTCCCTGTCCCAGGAGGACCTTTGACAAAAAAGAAATCAGAATTCAGTGAATCAATTTAAGCAACCCTAAGTAAAATTACCATTCAGAATAGCTCCTTTTGGCATTTTCGCACCAAGCTCGGTATACCGCTTAGGGTTCTTGAAAAAGTTCACGAATTCCATGATCTCTACTTTTGCCTCTTCACATCCAGCAACATCCCTGGGAATCAAGTCATAATTAATCCGACTTGTAATGCCATTTGCAATGAATATTTTTTAGTTTTGGATTACTTGAATCCAACTTTAATCTCGCTCGGTTTGATCAGCTTTGCTTTGGACGAAGTTATGCCTCCCAATGCCTTCCCCAAGATCGTCAAAGTGCAGACGTATACAACGACGAAGATGATCACTAAATAAGACAAAAATCACCACCAAATCACAATGATATAACAAGAACTAAAATGTAAGATTAATTTGTAACTTACTATCAAGCAATGAAACAATGGCATTGAAGAACTTGTCGCTTTTGTACCACACTGGAGTAGGTTTAGTAACTTCAGTGATCTTGCCATCGTCTGAACTGTCAAGTAACTTGTCCACGTCTTCAGTCCTCATCCAAACCGTATCCTTGAATACAGTAATTGTTAATGACTGTCAGGATAAATGAGTTTGGTATCTTTGTATCTTACCCATCCGTCAACTTCCTGACCAGGGATTATTTTAGCACGAATCCACTTCTGACTGATGTGTTCTATCTTTCCAATCTTCCCTTGCGACAAATACCTGAAAGTAAGGTTGCAGAGTTCAGCGATGCTTAATACTTGCTAATTAGCTTGTGCTTACGTAGTAACAAAGTCCTTCCATGTCATCTCTTTGTAGCTTGCTTTGTACATTTCATAGAACCCCAACATGAGCACGATGACCGCAGCGCCAATACCTACTGCAATGATCAATCGAACCTTTCGATTTCCACCAAACCAACCACCCATCTTGATCTATGGAAGAATTCCCTGGATCCAGGATCCAGGGACTAAAACGTAAAACTAAGAAATAAATCCAGAAATCAACGGAGCAGAAGAGAAAAGGAAAAAAAAAGAACCTTCCAGAATCTGCTCAGCCTCGAGGTTGGCGCTGATGCCGTTCGTTGCCAAACTCAAAACATTTTTGTCGCCTAGGGCACTTTTGAAAACGAAGTCTTTTTTAATCCGAATTTCTTCGAACTTTCTCAATCTTATATGAAAATAAGACTAGACCTTTTCAAATTAACAGCTGACTAAATGAAATTGATCTTATCATGAAGTTTTCTATGCATTTTCAGTTACTAAATTTTGTGAGGTAAAACAGAATTATGAGAAGGCGAAGATGGAGAATTTCAAGTTCTAAATGTTAAGTTCTCCTGGCTTTGGTTTTGCATCTGGTGGTGGATCCTTTGTTTCGTTCCAGCCCTTGAGTCCTTCTGGAAGCTGCGTATCCTCTTCAAAAGAACCTGTGCCCTCGACAAAGTCTTCGTAAGTAGACTTCTCCTTGAAGGGCCGCTTTCCAAGGAGCTCAATCATATCGTCTCGACTCAGGATTTCTTGCTTCAACAGTCTTTCTGCAACCTAATCAAATACGAAATGATTTTAAAAAATAAAGACATATAAGTGTAAATATTAATACTTACTTTGGCTACATTTGCTTTGTGTTCTGTAAGAAGACTCATGGTTCTGTCATAAGCAGAAGATATTAGCAGCCGTACTTCTGAATCTATCAACTTCGATGTTTCCTCGGAGTATGGCTTGTCCATTACTAAGTCACCCGGCTGTGGCATGTCGAAGCTAACATTCCCTACTTTTTCATTCATGCCGAAATGAACAATCTGAAAACAAATTCTGATAAGATTTGTCATAAAGATTAAAATCAAAGATCGTGCTTACTTGGCCATAAGCGCTTTGTGTCACTTTCTTCAAATCATCTTGAGCTCCTGTTGTGATTCGACCAAAGAATAGTTGTTCCGAGACTCTTCCACCCAGCGTCATGCACATTCTATCGAACAGTTGTTCTTTAGTGTACAAGTATTGCTCCTTGGGAAGATACTGTGCATAGCCGAGTCCCTTTCCTCGGGGGATTATGGAGACTTTCAATAGAGGATCGGCATGTTCCAGAAACCAACCGGCAACAGCATGGCCAGCCTCATGGTAAGCAACTGTTTTCTTCTCTTCAGGTTGGAGCACATTCGTCTTTTTCTCCATACCAGCCACAACTCGCTCAATTGCCTGTTCGAAATGCTTCAGAGTGATGTCAACGTTCAGATCACGAGCAGCTATGAGTGCAGCCTCGTTACACACGTTTGCAATCTCCGCACCTGAAAAATAATTATTTTAGATAACATGACAGAAAATGTTGAATTGTGTGACTTACCAGTAAATCCTGGGGTTAGAGCAGCCATTTTTCGTGCTAGGTCGTTACGATCTAGTAGAGTTTTCAAAGCTTGGAGATGCACTTTGAAAATACTAGCCCTTCCTTTGATATCTGGAGCAGGAACAAATATTTGACGGTCAAATCTTCCTGGTCGAAGTAGAGCTTGGTCGAGGATATCAATTCGATTGGTCGCAGCAAGGACGACGACATTAGTCGTTGAATTGAAACCTAAAAAATAAAATGATTAAAGTTTCAATTTTCAATAAAATAAATTAAAAACCAACCGTCCATTTCGACGAGGAGCTGATTGAGAGTATTTTCCTGTTCTGAATGGCCACCAAAGTTTCTACCACCACGCTTCCTACCGACCGCATCAATTTCATCAATGAAGAGGATGCAAGGGGCATGCTTACGAGCCATTGTAAACATGTCACGAACCTAGAAAATACATGTTTTTGACAGGGTTTTTTATTTAATTTTAGTGACATAATCTTACACGAGCAGGTCCAACACCAACAAACATTTCCAAGAACTCGGAGCCGGACACTGTGATAAACGGAACATTAGCTTCTCCAGCAGTTGCTTTCGCCAGGAGAGTTTTCCCCGTTCCAGGTGGACCTTAGAAATAAAGAAAAATAGTTTTTGTCCAAATAGAGCAGCAGTCGCTAAACTCACCTGTGAGAATTGCTCCTTTTGGTATTTTAGCACCAAGCTCAATGTACTGCTGAGGGTTCTTGAGGAAGTTTACGAATTCCATTATCTCCACCTTTGCCTCTTCACATCCAGCAACATCCCTGCGAATTAATTTATAGTAGTGATGCGAGATTCATTGGATCTGGATACCGAATAAAATCAATTTCAATTACCTGAATCTAACTCCAATATCGGCAGAATTAATTAATTTTGCGGTAGATTCCATCACACCACCAAAAAGACCACGACCTCCTTTCCCACCCCGACCACCCATCATCTCCGCCGATCTTCGCATCATGTAAATCAAAAATCCTAACAAAGTGAAATACAAAATCAATACAAGTCGCAACCTAAATCATTCCTGACTAACCAATGATGAGAATCGTTGGTAGAAATCCAGTGACACTCGCTGCTTCCAACTCGCTCTTGTATACTACTGGGATAAAGTTTGCTGGTTCAATGTTCATTTCCATTTGAGCATTTTCTAAATTGCGTTCGAATGAATCCACGCTTCCTATGTTGAACCAAAGGGTACCCTAAAATCACAAACACAAATATAAATATATAAAACTGTTGTGCTATATTCCGATAGAATTATATCGAATCAATCCAATAATTTATTTTTCTAAAGCTTACCGATCCGTCAACTTGAGTTCCTGGAACTACACGAACGCGAACCCACTTCTTATTCACAACTTCTAATTTCTCTACATTTCCTCGTGTCAAATACCTGCAAACGAATAATGAAATCCAAGTTAAGTTGTAGAAATGAGACATGGTTTTTAAATAACAATACTCACGTGTTAACAAAGTCCTTCCATGTTATTTCTTTGTAGCTCATTTCATAGTAAGCGAACGTCCCGATGAGCCCAATTGTACCAAATATAGCCATCATAATCAATCGATCGTTGCCAATGCCACCATCCCCCAATGGACCTTTCCCACCACCTCCTCCACCACTTCCGCCCCCTCCTCTAATGACATTCGACCAAGGTTTCGGTGGTACACCTCCACTGCCAAATCCTCCTGGAGGTTGTGGGCCACTTGCTGACCCTCCCCCAATAGTTGTGTCATCCTTCCTAGTTGCTTTAGGAGGGGCTTCAGCTGGCTTGGCTTCCGTCTTCTTCTGGCCAGGTTTGGGTTTCTCAGGACGAAAGTACTTTTCAAATCCTTTTGGTGTGGACTTTTCTTCAGCAAGATAAATTCTGCATTTGGACAAAAACTCATGGAAGTCTGGAAACTTGTTTCGAATCTAAGAAACCAATCAGTCATGAATTACCCGGTTAGTTTACAATTGACGAGCAACTTACCAAACGTGGAGTGATGGTTCCCGTTGTGATACCCTTGTGGAGAAACTTATCCAACTTCTTTACAGAACATAGTAATCGATGAGCCATTGTAATTGTGAACCTTTGAAATAGCCGGTTGACAAAGTTAATTGAATGATACCTTCATGGAGGCGTTGATTTAGAGTGACCCACAGACGGCTAGGTCATGACCCAGGTCGTGTAAGGTCCAAAATGATAATAAAATAGCATAAATTTGATTACCAAAAAATGAACAAAATGTGAGTGATTTGACAATTTTTTCTGATGAAATTCTGAAATGAAAACAACCGGATAGACTCAAAATTCCCAGGCAAAGAAAGCTCAGGAGAAACCACTTTTTCGCCTCAACTCCACCCAAGACTTTCATGATTCGATTCATTCTCAATTAAAATTGGTAATTTTGACATAAAATTAATTGCTCCTGGTACTTCAAGGTTTCTTGTCTTTGTTGCTTGGTCCTGGTTCTTCATCATCTTCGATAATGAACCTCCTCGGCCCTAAGCCACCCATCTTTGTTGCTATGTTCCTGTAATGCTCCCTCCGAGCCTCTAAAAAGCCGGCAGTTGCTGCAAAACAATTTCATTAGTCTAATAATTTAATTTAGTAAATTAAAGAGCAACCTGGAACGTGTATATCCTCGTCTGGTTTCGGTGAGCTAGATTCACCTACTTCCGTCAAGTTGGCTAACCTATGATCATCCAGAAGAGAATGCAATTTGTGAACCAAGAACTTTAAAAGATTTTACTTTTTCTGAAGCAATTTGGAGTCAAAGCCCGCAGGAGATGCATTAGCTGCTCCATTTGCCTTTTCAAATGGGGTTTTAGGCTCGTCGATTTTGTCATGGCCGTAATCCTTATTCACCGGGTGCAAAGTCGCGGTGATGTTTGCCTCGTCAAATGTGATCCCACGCTTCCGGAGTCTGAAACGAAAAATTATTTTTGAAATATGAAATAAGAAATTGGTCTTTAAACCTTTGTGGCGGCGGTGGCGGGGCTCGTGGAGCTACTCCTGCGCGTTGGTCTGCTGCTGCTCTTTTAGCGTCCAATTCCGCCTTCATTATTCCCCGAATTCTTCCATTGGGCTGATCATTGTTGGCCATCTTTTACACGCTACAAACCAAGGATGACTTTTACTCATTTTATCTTCGGTTATGAATTTTAAAAGATGACTTCAAAACTTTATTAGGTAGGCAAAGTGGAGCAGCGTTACCTGGACATTTATACAAACCAAAATATTCGAGATTTATCCAGAGCGCATACAAGCGCCCGATGGCTTAGAAGTGACCCATCGATGATTACGATCGAAGGCAATGAAAGAAAAAGACAAGGGTCAGGTCACATTCATCATTCAGGTGAGATTTCTTGCCCGATGACCCTATACTGGCAGTTGGCTGGCAGTGCTCAACCAGCGACAATGAAGAAGTCACAATCCTATTTCATACATCCAAGAATAAAAGAAGGGTCATCAGAGGTCAAGTAAACTAGTCTCCCCCAATGTCCCAAAGGCACCATGTCACCGGTCACCGACCAATTCCTGCCAAATCTGATATGGGGCAAATGGAACTAATTTTAAAATAGAGGGCGGCAGAATTCCTGTTTTTATTTCACTTTGTGCCAAAAATTCTCAGACCGAAAACATCAAAAACCGAAGTGTTTTGTTGACATCCGGTTTCGGAAGGTGGCCTTTTAATTTCAACCGGGTCAAGTGACCACTTTGCTAGTTCATGGATCCAGAATGACAAGACAAGGCCATGTGAGACGACGTCAGCATAGTTTGCGTCACCCGGAGCAGAACCGCCGTAGTGCTCTACCTGTTGAAAGAAGTTCCTGTTGTCAGTCTTTAACATTTACATTAGTGGGAGTTTTACTAATTGCACTGGCATGGTTCTTCTGGAATCGGTTCTACGATGAAGTTTATAACCATACAGACTACGATGAGTTTCCCATCAGTAAAATCTTGCAGCAACAAGTGGATCAATGTGAAACTCTAATTACCTTAGGTGTTCAGGTGGGTTCAAACTTAAAACTAAATCCTGACAATTGTGATTTATGCAAATACTGCTGTCGTTTTAGCTTGAGAGTGTTTTGTCAGAAGATCCGTTCATGGATATTGTAAAGACGACAATCCAACCGGCCCTGGACACGGTCTCGAGTGTGAGGATACAAACTGCTCAGTATGAAGCAATGGAGAAAATCCCTGGTGGACCGGTCACATTCATTGAAGGCGCTTTCAAAAGGCTCAGGAGTATTGAGGATACTGTTCTGAGTAAATTAATCCAAGAGGAGGTGAAAAAATGAGGATGACACATCTGAATGGAGAGATTATGATTATTTTTTAATTCTGCAGAGACAAATCATGGATAGGAAATTGAACGAGATTAAAGTCCTTATCAAGGATTACCAAGGATTTTATTCAGAGAGTCTTGAGTCTGCGCTTGGAACAATTAAGATACTCGGCAGAGAAGGAATTGTATTCGCACATTATGGCCTTTCCGAATCCGAAATCAAGAAACTGATGTCAGAAATTACTTTTTCGGAGCTGATTGACAAAGTATCGTACCTTACTAGCCTTTACAGACAAGTGGAAGACAGATATCACGATGTAAAGGGAATATTTTTAATTTCTCTTGTCTATGACTAATTATCCCATATTTTAATTAAGTTCAACCAACTCCAGGCAATGGCGGAAAAGGACTACGAAGAAAATGAAGGCGATGTGTCAAAGGGGCCGGTGCTTTTAGCTCTCGATGAACACATTGAGGATCTCCACGACCAAATATACGACGAAATTGATGCAAACAGTGGTTACTTTAAACTCATGCTACAGTTTCGTTATACAATTATGGACAAAATCAACCACTTTCATGAGAAATTTTTAACTTATGTAAGTTCCACTATTCCAGGTCAATTGAAAACCTCATTGTCGTAAACCCAATTTGTTGTGTTTTAAAAGGAACTGGAAAAGAAGCAGCCGTATCGAGACTTAATTCACCTCCTGGAAGAGGACATCTTGTACACCAAACTTCGTCTTGACAGGCTAGCGTCGTCGTGAGGCTCTGTGGAAATGTAGCCGCTGTTCCGTTCTAGTCAACTTCCAAGCCCGCTGCATCAGCTTTCCAAGCCTAATCTAAATATCGAACCAAAAGATGGCACGACTTAACCCACTTTTCCAGATACAACACTTCGTAATTTCAGAATCTAGACAAGCCTTAGCCTTTGCCAAAGTCCAAAAACCAAAAACTCGATTGAAACAGATTGCCATTATTCCAACCCTCATCTCGTAACTAAATTCTGAAAAAGTAAGAGAGAATATTTCCCTTGAAACTTATATATTTGTTGGTAAATATTTTGATGTTTTTAAGAAATCCTGGAGATTAAATCAAGGGTAAGATTTGAAGAAATAAGCTTCACGGCGTGCCTCCAACGAAGCGTCGAAAGGACCTCCTGGTGGTAGTACTTTAAAGGATTTTCATTCCTTGTAATTGTATGGTTAGTCAGGTTGACAATGGGAAGGAACTTGAGAGCAAGTTGTAAAACTTGTTAATTTTCTCAGTTGCAACAATGATAGCGGAATGAAAGCCAAAGTAAGAATGGAGCATTGATGATGGTGAAGGCGACAAAAGAAGGGATGATGATGAGGATCAGGAAAGAAGAAAGAGCGTCTTTCTTTTCTTCAAATCTTATTGTTTTCTCAGGGGCGCAGATCAACAATCAACAAGTTATTGTGAACTTTTCTACCGCCGCCGTTGGTCTGTGTGATGGCGGCGGTGCGGTGGTGTGAAATCACAGTTTATCACCAGTTTATCATCCCATTAAAACATAATCCATCATTGAAAAAAACTTAATGCAGTTTGCTAATTCCAGTTTGTCTGCAGATTAGACTGCTGTACCGCAGTCTGGGCGGTACAGCTTTTCCATTTGTTTGATTAGAATTCATGGCACATTTTTTGATCCTGTTGACAAATCGGATTGACTGGTGACAATCAATCTCAAATCTCGTCACCTTTGTCTTACAGCCAGGAAGAAATCCAAACTGCTTGGAGTGCATATTTTTTGCTTCGTAGACATAAACCGAGAACCTTATTTTGCTCGCCCATTGTTATTATCTTTTTCTTTGCGTGTTATTCCAGGCAGAATCGTTTCTTCCTCTGAGTCCAGTTCTGTCCCCTCCTCCTGAGACGCTGGGCGGAGTTCCCCCATGGAATGGGCGGGACTTCCTTGATAATGGACACACCAGGCGTCCCTCTATTCTCATCATCATCATCATCGAGGCGTCTAATCTCCTCAAGATCTCCGTGGAGAGTCTCTCCTCAGAGTCAATCGAGTCGTCAACTCGCGGTGTGGAGTCCATTAATTAATTAAACCGAAGATTTGAAAAATTCAACCTGCCATACAGCGGTTTTGTCATCCCGTGACATTGATGGGTGTCCCCTGTCTCCGTTTCTTCTGGCCTTGGACTTCTTAAATAATCCTCTTTTACAACTTTGTTCCCGATGGCATCATCACTTCCAGAAGAGTCATACAGGAAATTGTAAAAGGCCAAGCCTTTGTGGACTTTGCAAAAATTAAGCACCTTGAAATGAGCTCTTGGCATTTCCGGTGAGATTAGCTCTCAGAGGACAGGGTTCGACGTGTGTCAGCAGCGACATGACTTAGTCTAGAACCTTCTTGTTACGGGAACTATGATGAAGTTTCACTGTTTTGACTGGCTAAAGGATTGACGACGTCACGGTTATATTTTTCGGCAGAATTCTGGAATTTAAGAAAGTGGGATGAAGATTCTGAGAGCACTTTCTTCTCTCTGTCTCCTGATTGGTTCTACGTCGGTGCTGTTTGTTCCCGTCCCCCAATCTGGGGCGAGGAATCCAAGAGGCAGAGGACGAGGAAGTAGATGGTGGTAAGCTTAAAATTAATGAAGCGTAACTAACAGTAACTCACATTACATCTAAATGAGATGAATTCTTGAAGGTCATTGACTTGTTATGATGAAGGAGATTTTGATAATCTTGTGATAAGATTTTCTGGATTCCAGTTGCTCGGCGACGGATGATTGAAAGATGATCCTTTGGTTTTTGTTTAATTGGTGGAATAATGGACACTTTGTCCAAGTTGTCATTGAAGGAATCGAAATGGATCCCATGTTGATGGACTC
>VNWY01001648.1:0-12814 GCA_009869845.1 Pseudachorutes palmiensis
TTCTTCGGAGGGATGGATTCGTCAATGAATTTGATCTGGGCGTACACCGTTTCGGTCGCAAAGTGTTCTCCCTTCAGTTCAGGTGGCATTGTGATCACCACCTCAGCCACTTCGGAGGTCACGCCATTGTCAACCAATGCCTTTATGACCTTCCCCTTTAACACTCCATTTGTTTCTCCACTTGAATCACCCATTGCTAATCTTTGCAATTATTCAGGCTCAAAATCCAGATTCACACTGACTGCTGTCTGCTTTCTAGGCGGTGGTAAAAAGTGAAGGATGTGAAGGTCACTTCAATAATTGTTAATGCTGATTCGTTTAACTAGCCTATTCAAACTACACACGTTGGCCAACCCTCGTCCGGAATGATGTGAACTGACGCAAATCTCATCTCCTATTACCCATTGTTGCTCATTCCATTGTTAAATTTTGGCCTGGTTTTTCATTATTCATTGTAATTGGCAGTGATCTCGAGTAGTGGGATTTGTAACTCTACCACACATTCTGGCGAAGGCCAATGTTTTTGCTTCCACCAAAACCCCTAACCTTAATACTTATAGTAATGGGTACCTAATTTGCATATGACTTGACCACTTATCGCATCAGACATGCAAAGATTACACATTCGATTTCCAAGGAATATTTGTTTGCAAACTGAATTGGTGATTCACCCGATTTTGCACATATGAATTCTTCAATTTGTGATCGATTGTATTTCCTCCTTTATTTTTCCCCTTTGATTAAACCCTTGAGCTCAATTCCTTTACTTTTTGATTGAAAAATTGAACTGGAGAACGTCAAAGGAGAAAATGCAAAGAGCAGAAGGAAGAAAGTTACATTTTATCGATCAATGAAGTTTGTGGGTTTTCCCTTGCTCTTCCATTGACTGTAAAACACAGTGTGAACTCGGGTTTAGTGGGATAATCCGTGGAACTGTTGTCCGTCTGTAAGTATAAAAGGACAAATTGGGACTGACACATGAAAAGAGAGAAAGTTTATTTTAAAAGAAAGTCTGCTTTCTCCCCGTGTGCTGGGGTGTGACGTATTGATTCCTAAAAATAAAAGTATGCCGACCTCCTTCCATATTCCAGGTTGTTTACTCCGTCTGTCCTTAAATTAAAAACTAAAACATACGCTTTTCATATCTAGATGAATGTAGTTTTAATTGATGAGGTGAGGTTCTGAAGGAACAAAAAAAACCAATTAAGTTCTAAAAATAACAGGTGAAAGTACCAAGATGTTCGAAAGAGAAAAAACATCTTCCATCTTTCGTAATAATACCAGGAAAAGGAAGAACAAAGAAATCCACGAGGGATCTTTAATGACATTCCCTTCTTCTCCTGCTGGTCTCTTCTTTTCTTTCTGATATGAAGGAAGTGGGAAAATAAAATTCATTGAGGAGGAATGAAACTCACTGCCTGTGTGACCAGAATTTGATAAAATCTTTTTGTCCATGATGGGACAAAAGTTTATGCTATGAGCCTTGATGCTGGGGCAGTGTCGTCGCAGTGGGATTTGGACTTGAGAGAGTGCCATTGGGCGATGGGCGTTCGTTGTGACTGTGTCATGTTCCGCCAGTGGTTGACCTCGTGTGGCCCTAGAAATAGAATATGATTATGCATACATAATCCTAATGACTATAAAGGGTGTGAAAACGTGGGAAAAACACCTGCAAAGTAGCGACACTTTCCCTACACTCAAAGTTAAGCCTGGGAGGTATGTTACTCAGAAAGTGGGGAAAGTGAATAGGAAAGGCGCAATGAATGAAAGCGACTCTCCCAACTCGTGGATTTACGACCACCAAGAGACTCATACTTTTCCTTCCAATTTAAAATTCGATTGCAAACTGAAAAGGAAAATGGAGATCTCGCTTGGAGGAAGGTTTTGACAAGTTCTTTCTTCATCCCCCGCCGTCAATCGGACACAATCCAAACACAAGTTTGTAAAGTAATATCTTCATATCAAAACTAGAGGGGGAGTGCCTTAAAAACATTTTCTTGTGCATATAAACATCAAAAGTAGGAGAAAGTTGGGAAATACGGGCAGGTGCTTTTGCTTTTGCCACCTTGGCTATTGCAACTTTGCCATTTGCAAGTGTTAAGTAAAGGTTGTGTAATGTTTACCTGAAGCTTCCTTCCCTAGGACAATTCGTCCAATGAAAGTGTCCTTGGCTACACCCCCGTTGAAATCCAGAACGGATATGACGACAGAACAGTCTTGGAGTTGCACCGAATTCACATCGAAACTACAATAAAAAAAAAAGAAAATTAAAACCATTGTTGACGAGAACTTTTTGCGAAAGTTTACTGAAAACCTCATCGAATGTCCGCAGGAGCAAAAGTAAACAAAAATCAAAGTTTTTCTAAGCGAACACAAGCTTTCCGTAGTTCTTATCCCTTTATCTAAAGAACAAAACAAAGTTGTTCAATTTGTCGTTGTTTGACAAGTGCCTGAATTCCTCCCAGGGGGGAAAGGAAACAGTAATTAAACCCGCTTCCTCCATCACATACCTTTTATGCGCTCATCAGTCACACGCATGTTACAAAGTTTTCCACTTAAGGCCCATGTCAGAGTTCATGCCCCCTCACTTCATCACCCGTCAACTCCAGTCAGGCCTGCTTAAACATACACTCGGGACTCTCCTGCCCTTGAGTAGGATTGAATGCCTGAACTTGCATTTGTTTTCACCAAGGAAAAAGTAGATCTGCTAAGATTAATTTTCTGCTCCGTTGCTCCTCAGGCTCGGCCTCGTTAGCTCTTCTCTCTCTTTCTCCAAATATAACAAAAGAAAGTCGGGTTTGGTGGGTTAAGTGGATGAAAAAGAAGATCTGGATTCTGATTGGTTCGGAAAGTCGACAGAGTCAAGAGGTTGAGAAATGAATTTAAGCGTTGGGAAATCCCTAGTGGATTTACCGATCTCAAGTAAAATTGAACCTCGGCCAATATAATAAACTTTGTTAAGGTTTCATATCCCTTTGAACTCCTCCTCAAGGAAAATCTTGTTTGAAGAATTTTATCATTGTCAAGACTTACCTGAGACTCTCGTTGAATACTGGGTCAAGTGTGTACTTTTTGTAAGAGGTTTTCCTCGTCTTGATGTGACGATCGTTGATCACTAGCGACACTCGGACGTACGGGGCTGGAAGTTAATGAATTATTAATCATAATGAGGTCCTGTAAGGACAGTCGACCTTCAGCTTCTTGCTGTTATTCTCGCGTGTCTGACTTCCCCATTAATAACGTTTCTTCCTCGACTTTATTTTTATGGTGGTTTGATTCCAAAGTAGAGAAAGCACAGATCCACCCCACATCCAGTTCTGAGTTCCCCGTTCCCCCCAAAATCCAATATTCATGATCCATTATAAAACAGACTTTGGATTCCAAATGGATTTTTAGACACTTCCTTTCCAGCAAAGAAAGAGAAATATCTTCAAGGGGAAAAGCCGCCAGGAGTTTGCAGATTCTTTCGATTCTCTCCTAGTGCTCCCCTGCTGACGAAATTTCCATATCCTTTTTCATATTATTCAAAAACTACAGGAAAATGAAGTGCAAGGCAGGTGATGAATTTCCGTTTGAAATTTCAGGCCCGTAGTTTCTTTTCTATAATGAAGGGATTACCACTTACCAGCCCCACCTACCAAGTCCGTTGGCAGGAGCTGCTTCGCTCGAAGGACGTCCACATTCAGTCGTCCTGCAGCCGGCAAATAACATAGGGAGAATAATAGTTCACCCAAGTCCTCTTGGGATATCTGCAAAAACGGAAATGGGAGTAAAGTTATCAATTAGGGTACTGCTGAGGTCTATAATAAAGGCTTTAATGCTAGCCATGTAGGAAAGCTGCAATACTATAACGTTCAGTAGCTTAGCTTACACTAGCTACGCTAGCTATTATGTATCACGTGAGGAAAAGGAATCATGATGACCCACTGGGCTCCGGCCCAGTAGTGTTTAAAGTACATGATTACGTTCTTCATTCCTCCCTTGGGAGTCGTGTCGAATTCGCATAGCAAAGAAAGACTTTCTAGCTTCCTTTCTTTTAGGTCTGAATTTAGCATGTTGGACCTTATGCGTGTTACTCAGGCATAAACATAAACAAAAGCTTGACCGCTTGACTGCTCTAGTTGTACGAGGATCCTGCTGCGTCACATTTACATTCCTATACTCTTGATCTTAATTGGAACCATAGAATTCCATTGTCTTTCGATTGGTTAGGCGCAAGAGCAGAGACGATCAGTTCTGATGAGCTCTGCTCTCCGAGTAAGACGGAAAAAGTCAACGAGTCCCAATGGTGCCTTTGCGAATGCAATAAATTCACAGAGTGGGGGATCCCTTTCATTCAGTTCTAGCGAAAGTGGGAAGGCGGGAGATACCCTCATTACCATTACACTAAAAATCCTGGAAGTTGGCCTAAGCGTAAAGCTCCAGTTCTGCTGGGCTTAGCAGAGTACAAAGTATGATGACTTTTTCCTAAGCGCTGGTAACAAGCATTTTCACTCAACTTCATTAAGTTCAGGGAGGGAGGAACCAATTTAAGGCTCCTGCCTTGCTTTCACTCTAATCATCAACCAGAGTGGTCTGCTTTCTTCGCTTTCGAACAAAGGGAAACCTCTTCATTGGACACTCGATTAATAAAAACCCTGGAGACTTGGATTTCAATTCACAAGAAGATGCATAATGGCTAAAACCAACACAAAGTTTTGTAAGGGTGTACAAAATTGAAGAAAATGAACTCTACTTAATTAGCCAAGAGCCTGGGAAAGTTTTCCTGCGTAGCCATCCATGCGGTTAGAGCCTAGAGAATTCCAAGTCCTTAGCTTAGCACACATACACAAGTTCCTAATCCTACAATTCTTTTGAGACTCGGCAGCATTTCCAGGATTTAGGAGACTAATCATTGTATTAGTATTAATGAATGGAAGGAGTGAGAAATCTCCAGAGACGCACGGAACGCGTCGCTTTTCTTCCATCTTCTACCTCCCCTTAGAGCTGCGTGGCGTGTTGGTCTCTGAACTTTTGTTTCTATACGGAGAGATAAAGATGTTCAATCTTCCCTTGTGTTTGATGTGTGGGTGTGGGGAGGCTTAATTGATGGGTGGGGCAGTGTAAACAAGGATACATCCTGGATGTCATAACCCCATCGAGATGAAACTTCCATTAACTACAATAGTCGTAGGGCGGGCGTGACTTTTAGGCTCACTTACGGACTGAACAGGTTGAAGAGGTTTCCACAGATGAACCCCCTTGACGACATTGACATCGGCACAAGGCAAGAGAACTTGACCGACTACCCTGTGACGGGAATATTTGTCAAAGTCTTTCACCACCAACTGGAAATTAGATCAAATACAAAACATCATTAAGCGACTATCGTTAAAAACAAAGAGGTGTGGGTATGCAGTAATGAGCTCCTGGGTTTACGACACAAGGAGCATCTGACCCAATTTCACAAAGGGCTGTTTTACTGTCCCCCCCTGACAACTTGGCTTAATATCATGAGGATTTATGAGCCCTGGAAAGAACCCATTTCCCATTTGGCTTTTAATTTCAAGATGTGTTTTGTCAACTGTCCTCACCATCGTTGTAATTACGATGGAGCTATACAATGGTCTCATAAGTTCGTTAGTTATTCATAAATCCAGGCTCTCAAACTGCACAGCGGTGAGAATTTAAGTGGACTTAGTGAGCTCACCTGCAAAGTTCGCCGTTGAAGTTCTCGAAAGGGAAGCTCAAAGAGAAAGTTTTCATCGAAACGAGGATTTTGTGTTTTCTTTCGTAGCGAAGTTTGCCTCGAGTCCTTTTGATTTGGTAATAAGCAAATCTGTGGAAGGATCAAGCATACCCTCAGGCTATGCGACATATTCCTACATGTCAACCTGTAAAAGTAGAAACTATACCTTCACATAAGGGTTAGAATGAGCTTGATCTTGTTTTGAAGAGTCGAGTGCAATGGGTCGAGGGAAATCCCGTCCTTCGATGATCTTTACCATCAACGTCTTTGCTTGAGGGTCATAACTTAAGAAGAAATGGAGGGAACCTAAGGATTCTAATGTGGGCGTTGTCCCACTTCCACCACTACATAGATTTCCTTCTTCCTCGGTATGGAGATGCTCTTCGTAAAGGTCAGGTCGGATCTGATCTGCTGAACCCTGTTTTAAAGGTTAAATGCACTCATTTGTTTTCATTTCCTGAACTCCAATTGACACTTATAAGTTTACTTGTGAGCCAATTGTGTCTCTCCTTCCGGGACTGAGGAGCTTCGGCTGAACACTTTCGCCCCTTGGGACTCCGCTCCAGAAATCAATGGCCTTGAGGTCTATCAGTGGTGCTGTGGACTCTTTCCTTAACGAGGCGGAGAGACTGCTGGCCCGTCGAGCCTACAATCATACCCAACCACACCCAAGGAATTAAAAATCAGGAACAGCGAGTGTCCATTATAGATCGCATGAGAGTTAGAAATGACACGTGCGTGTCTCTATATGCCGTGACCTGTCTCGAATTGTCAAAGACTGAAGAGTGGGAAGGAATCACTCCATTTACAATTGAGATCTTTCTCGAAGGAAAGGGAAAAGCTTTCTCGGAATCGGAAGATCATCACTCGACTCTGCCTGGACAGAATTCTTATACAAAGGCCGACAAGCTCGTGGCTCTAAATATGTTCCTTAGACGTGACCAAGTGGTGATAAAAATACTTATGCCGGGGTAGTCTCCCTCGTGTCTAAATGCGAATGGAATAAATGTCTTACTTCTATTTGATTGTAGTGCTCTGCCTTGAGGTCTCTGCCGGAATAAGTAGAACCAATCGACGCAGAGCCGGAGGTGAAGGAACCATGGCGTTCTCCTTCGCCACCTTCAGAGTATTCGCTCATCCCACTCACTTCGTCGTGGCTCTGAAAAAACAAAATGGGTTCACAAAGGTCATAATAATTGAGCTCGTGTAGCTCTTTCGCTTTTGCAAGGCAATGCAAAATTCCAAAGCAATTACGGATCTTGCTGACTCTGCTCCAGACCGGTAGTGAAAGTGGGGATTGATTAGATTATTATTTCTCCTTTCTCCTTTGATTATTCCCGACAGGAGGAGGAGTTTGGATGGGTTGATTTGAAATGGCATAGCGTTAGCAAAAATTTGGCTTAAGATGGAATATATAAATGGAAGAAGTGGATGTGACATGGTGATGACGAGGAAAGAGTCCCTGACTATAAAGGCATATTACTCGTCCAACCTTATTATTTTCGGTTATTATTTCTTTTCCAGATAAAGCGTGTGGCGTGGGTCGTGGGGAATGACGTTGTTGTATGTTTATAGGGAAATGACGAAAGGAGGCAGAAGGATTTGACCAATTTCCGTACATCTTTTATTAGCAAATGGCTCAGTCTGGTGTCCTCATAAAGGTGTAAATCGTGTTTGTATTAGAACTTCGCCCATGTTTCGCCCCAGTATGGGCCCAGTGTGTCAATCGAGTCAAAAGGATTTGATTCCACCTTGGTCCTAATTAGCAGGAAAATCCCATTTGGCAGGAGGGAAAGAAGGAGAAAGCATTCATCTGCTATTCATCTCTCTTGTGAAAGGACCGCTGCTCCACTTTGAATTAACGAGATGTGCCGATCTTAATTAAAAACGGGGGTATGAAAAGGACCAGGGTAGTGGAAGGACCATTAGGGTTTTAATCTAGGGGCCAGTTTATACCTGCTGCAGAATGTAGGTGATGTCCTCCTTCCGGATTGTTGGGGACCGCTGGCGTCGCTCGCCAAAGAGACAGCATCGACACATTTCCCACAGGTACTGACAGCACTGGCGACAGCAGTTGCAGTTGCAGAACCAATCTCTCCATTTGGAGCCTCCATCCGAATGCATTGTCATCTGAAAAATCAAGTCAATGAGCCTAAGAGATTGGAGGTTTTGGAAAAGCTGAAATTAAGAGCTAACCTGGGGATTGAAACTACTCCATTCCTGAAGGGGATGATTTGATACACGGAAGAATGAAAGGAAAGGTATTAATTTGAAGGTCGTTGGAGACAGTCGCCCACTCAGAACCGCCTATCCCTTGTCCAGTGGCTACCATCACAGCCTTCGTCCCATGGGAAGGTTCCCCATGTTATGTTTGGTTTTGGTGCTGGAAGTGGTTGCGGAGGTGTTCTGGAGTCACCCACTTCCTAGAGGCAACTGAAACCAAGAATCCAGCTTTGTGCTTTCTCCAGGGAGAAAGGAAGGAGGCTTTCTGGATGGGAAGGGATGGCATTTGTGTCCATTCAGCCACACATGTGTCGCAATTTTAAGTACAATATTAACTCAAAGCCACTCCAAGCGTTACTCTACGAATACGAAGACATAAACGTGACTAGTAAATAAAACTAAATAATCATAAAGGGGATAGCTACCGAGTTCGATCCGTTGTTCTCTCAATCCACTCTAGGATTCTAACAATTCACGTTCATCTAAGCCTCAAGGGTACTAATTCAGCCATATTGGTTTTAGGAAAGATGGAAATAAGGAAATACAAGGTCATCTTTTGCCCTAGATTTCATTACCTCTGACCCCACTCCTTTACAGACTCTCTAATTCATAGTGAAATGAAAGTCAAACACAGTGACACTTGCTGCTATTTCTGGATTTAAGTTCAATTACAAACTTATATTTTATTAATCAAATTCAAGCATTAACCATTAATTGCATTTTGGAACATGGCCAAGGTATAGTGACAAAGAACTTCCTCATACTCTTCCACGACCAGTTTCCTGAAGATTTAGTGTGCTCCACTTGAATTGGTGTGAATTCGTTTATGAGTCTTGAGGGATCCTTTCAATTTGAATGTTTTCAGACAGACGTCACAGCGGAACTTGTTGTCATCAGTGTGGACGATCGAATGCTGTTTCAACCGAGCTGCTGATATGCAGGCCTTACTGCAGGTAGAGCACTTGAAAGCTTTTTCCTTCGTATGAGTCAATAAGTGAGACTTCAATTGGGAAGACCGTTTGAATCCTCGAGAGCATAGGTTGCAAACGAATTTTCTTTCTTTTGAATGTATGGCTAAATGATTGGCCAAGTTCGATCGATAGGAAGAGGTGTAGGGACACTGGGTGCACTTGTGCTTGTAAATCCCTTGGTGCCTGTCCAAATGAACCTTCAAATTCTCACGTCGAGCGAATTTTTTGTTGCAAATCTGACACTTTTCCAGCTTTTCCTTGGTGTGGGATAGAATGTGGTTGTGCAAACTGGATGCTGATCGAGCAGCGTATGAGCACATTCTGCAGATATGGTTGCTTGTCTTGGTATGGGTGATTAGGTGGACCTTTAGACCATTCTTGACGATGAACTTCCGATCGCAGTGAGGACAGTCAAAGAGACCTTCCTTGGTGTGCTTTCGTACGTGGACGCCCAGGTCATCTTTCGTGATGTACTTCTTGTCACAGAATGGACACTGGAACGGGCGAACTGCCAGTATGCAAAGCTTTATGACACATAAGCGCATGCTTCCTCGAGAACCTTCGATGACATTCCCTACATTCAAAGCGCCTGTCCTCTGTACTTGCTGCCTTGGAAAGACTCATGATGCAAAGGCTTCTGAAAAGTAAAAAGTTAAGGAATTGAGTATCAATCTGATATGGATGGATTAAGTATTGTATTGTTCGTTACCTTGTGCCGTTGTGCTCAGGACTCTGGACTGCTGTCTCCTTAGCTGACCTTTGGCTGACCTTCTTGAATTGAGTGATGAAAATGATTTTGTGTTTCAGGAGTAATTTATCCCTGCCACGCCACGCTGCTGCGCTTCCTGCCTGGAGGCAAGCGCATGCGTGCTCATGCACTCCACTCAAATCTCAATGGAACCCGTAGCACAGGAATGCGTGATTTATTGTGATTAACAATAATAATTATTAATTATTATTGGTTACAAGTCAAGATTTTATTTGAATACATTTAAGATGAGCTTTTTTGGCTAAGAATTCGAAGAAAAGCGCATGCGTGCTCATGCACTCCACTCAAATCTCAATGGAACCCGTAGCACAGGAATGCGTGATTTATTGTGATTAACAATAATAATTATTAATTATTATTGACTACAAGTCAAGATTCTATTTGAATACATTTAAGATGCGCTTTTCTGGCAAAGAATTCGAAGAATAAACTTCATTTCCACGCCTGGGGCGCACGTACTCGGAATAATGACATACTTGCCCGGTTTCAGCTTGTCAAAGCCAATGGAGAAGCTCTTCAAATCCGTAGCAGGCACTTCCTTACTGTCAACAGGAATTAATTCCGTATGAGATGCAAAAAACGCTTGGTCAAATGTGCTTGAGCCATCGGTAGCCTATTAGAAAGCACAAAATGCTTATTCTTTCACGTAAAAGGCAAAGACTTTTACGTCAAAGACTCGAACGCCATATTGCTCATTCTCAGAGAGTTCAGAAGATAACGTTTTCAGGAGCGTGAGCCCAACAATCAAGACGCAAAGACCATTTGTACTAGACGTCAGTGTCACTGGATAATGAGGATTGTTTTCAGGTTCATCTTTAAAACAAAATCCAATATCCAAATCCAAATCCATCTGTAAGAAATTAAAAGTGTTCAAAGTTCCTACCCCAGCCACCTGCTGTATTGTTCGCAATAGTCCATGCATCGCTATCCTGGGTGTACTGGACTTCAGAGTTTGGTTCAGTTAAAGATTCCAAGTTGAAGTAGGCACAGGATGAAACGTCGGAGAAATACTTTGTAAAGTCCGAATATGCCATCCAGAATTCCCCGTCGTCTTTGTCCACAAGGCCAATGGCTGCCTTCTGGGCCGCACTGACGTTGTTCCAAAGTGGAGAGTTGTCACTCCAGTCGCCAGTCCATTCGCTGGATCCCCATGGATTCCGGAGTCGAAGTGCATGAACGACCGAGATCTCACCAGAAGCGTCAGTAACGTTTAGGTCGACTGCACCAGTGATGGAGTAAGCATGACTTCCAATGATCCCATCCTGTTTAAAAGAAATACTGAGACGTATCGTTTATTGCACCTGTGACTTGTGGTTACTCGACACTGTCGAACTTACAGCGCTTTTAATAGTTCCTGCCGCATTTATGCAATCCTTGTTCATCCATTTCAGAATGGAATCAAACAGGTCCTTGGGAATTGAACTGGTAAAATCAAACGCCTCTCCAAATCCACCTGTCAATGCTTCCAAAGCGTACATGGGAATGTTTGCAGCAATGTTCCTGTAGCTCCCGTTCAACCTGAATTTTTAAACACGAAACCTTTAATTGTATTCAGCCTGACATCTGTAATGTAATACGCCTTACTTTGCAAACGCTTTTTCAAGCAGCATTGGCCAATATTCGGCTTGTTTGTTGTTGATGAAAAAATTGGAGCCGACTATATTGTACTGGGTACCAACCACATAACAAGGAATGTAGTCGTCCACAGCTATGTCCACCCAGGCACCTTGGTACCAGAATCTGAAACAAAGGGAGCAGCATTATACCTGTTGGAAATTACTAATGAATTACTACAAGTCCTAATGAGGCATACCGAAAATGGTAAACTCCTGAGTTTCTCAATTTGTTGTCAGATGGCACCACCATCCTTATAAGGTCTTTTACCATTGACACAGCAGAGACTGAACAAAGAAACCAGCAGTCGCCCGTCAGTCCTTGCTGAACGTCCATCCGATCTCCAATTTTCCCGATAGCTCCACAATTGAAGCAGCAAGGGTATCCTTCTTCTGGGTAAGTGATTTTGCACAAATCCTGGAATCAGGGAACAACGAATCAATGAAACATTGCTACCAAAATGAGTAAAACCGAAGGAACTGACACTAATCCGAACCCAAGTTGCTGAACCATTCCAACCTTTGGTTTTCCATTCTTTCACCATGCTTGCCATATCCGGGTTCGCCACATCCAAAAGTTCGTCAATGTTTCCAATGCTTTCATCCGTATGTGGAAACTCAGGATCCTTGAACACAGATCCAGCATTGGCACTCAGAAGGTCGTCGAAAGCTTGTGGTTGATGGTATCTGCTTGTGAGATCCGTAATAGCCTCCAGGTTTGGGTCGCCATACTGTATTTAAAAATATTGTAATGTATGTAATGTAAAAATGTATAAAGTAATAGGCTAATCAAGGGTCAACTTACGTAATAAACATTCGCTCCGTTGACAGAGTATGCCATTTTCGTGTGTCCAGCCTTCTAATAAAGTTGATTACAATTTGGTAACCCGTTTTAAGTTTAATTTTATATCCTTAGAGTCAGACCAGAAAACTCGGATAATTTCAACCGCATTAAGGTAGTTAATCATTTCCGTGTACATGATTCACCTAATTAAGTTTATCACAGTGGCCTAAATTAATATGACCATGCGCCTACTCGATAGAAAAACTACCGGAATAAAATATACAACATGGAAACTGTTTACAATGCTCTTTGCTTCATGCTGCAGCTCCGATTTTAGAAATAAAAACATGACTTTAGTATGGTCAGTGCTTCGTTTCAGTCTTTTAACCGAAATAAGCTCGCTTCTATTAGTTAGTGCGGCCACAACTTTCTTTTCTTTCTTTAGATTTTTATTTTATAAAAATTTTCTGTTTTTATCAAAATTATTGCTTTTAATGCAGCAGCAGAATTGAAATGAACGGTTGAATTTTCGTTGAATTTTGTGTCATTCATTGTTTTGTTTTGCCACACACAGGTGGCTCTTGTATGTATGTATGTATGTTTTTCCGGAGTGGGGAGACTATCTATTGATTAGAATAGCCACCCCATGCTGATCAGGCCGCGAGGGCCCATTTCAGTCTCTCCGCTGTCAACAGCTTTATTGAAAGGAGGGAGATACCGTCTAAT
>VNWY01001649.1:0-12811 GCA_009869845.1 Pseudachorutes palmiensis
TGGTCTTCTTTTGTCTATCAAGAAATCATGGACCACTACAACCTTACTTTTAAGGCAACAATCGAAACTACTGCAGATATTTACAGCTACGAGAATAATCGAGTTGGTGCCGTCATTGAGATTAACTCACCGGATTTTACTATAGTAGGTGGTGAGGTAAACATGGAAGATCCTGGAATAGTCGCCTACTTTGAAGAACCTATTAGAGCATTTATCTATTGTGAAAGAGGAGACAACAAAGTCTGGGTGGATGCAGTGAATATCTTGAACTTACTGACTCCATTCGACAGAACAACGTGGCTTTTGATACTTGCAGCCACTGCTATTGCTGCTTTTATTGACAAAAAGGCAAAGTCAAATCCATTCACGGCATTATTTCATAGTTTCAGTGTGTTACTAAAGCAAGGGGTTCCTCACTTCACCCTTGCTCTTTGCATTTGGTCATTCTGTGGCACATTAATCAGGTAGGTCTAAACATGCAGTTTGAAGATATTTTAATTGGAAATGTTGCTTATTTCAGCACCTGCTATGAAAGTATCGTCACTAGCAGCACTGTGGCTCCACTGGACGATCGTATCTTTAACAACGCTGAAGAACTAATTAACTCTGGAAGGAAATTCCTAATGACCAACATTATAGAGCGCAATACATTCAAGGGAAACGAATTTAAATTCATAGCATCAGTTGTCAATTTAGCGAATAATGCTATTGGGGCAGACTTGAAAACCAAAGTAATCAACCCAAATACTTTCCTAAAAATGGTGCAACTTTGTTTACAGTCCGCTTTCGAAGCGATGCAAACATACGAACATATAGCTTTGACCGCATTCTTTGACGTACCCACAGCTTCTCAAACTTCCAAACTGCATTGCATAGAATTGTCTCATCCCGGCATTCGATGTCACACCACTAAGCAGGGATCGATTACCCGTGAGAACTTCTATTATCAAATTTTTCTTCATTTCGGGATACCTTTTGGGGAAAGGATTCTTCACTTTCAAGAGGCTGGGTTACCATACTTTCACTTCTTGCTAAGTGAAAACTACAACAAGAAACTAATCACGCAAAAGATAAATATGCTCAGGGCCTCGGGAAAAGATGTCGAATCATACTTTGCAAAATTCCAATTGAAACCAGGTACGATTTACAGTAAACTGCTCCTGCCATTTATACAACTGTTCGCATTCCTGTTGCTCGGCTGCCTTCCTGCATTCCTTCTGGAAGGTGGATGGAAACTATGGAGACAAGGCAGGACTGTCATGCAAGTTTTAAAGACCAAAGAAAGCGTTGAAAGCCTAGATACCCTTGAATGGGCGACTCCATCCATACAAATCCTCTCCCAGCCATCGATGCAAATTGGAAAACTGAATCAGACGAATACCTCAAAAGTAAAAAAGTGGCAATCAGTTTATCGAAAGTTACAGAAATCAACTAAAACTTAAGAATGGACGACCTAAATGGTAAACAGGATTCTGGGTAACAATTCAACGGCCTTCACTTTGTCTCAAGTATGAGTTCAATCGTAAACTAGTGTTCCTCAAATAATGTATGAAGAGGTGTCGTATGACCTTATCCAATCGAATCGGCGTAATTCTATACTGCTCACAGAAGCGACATTGTCTGTTTGTATCCACATTTCTCTGTTCACCTTTCAATGAAGATGTAGCCGAGGAAGCATGATGCTGCTCGTAAAAAGGGAAACGGGCGAAATACAGACACATTTTTTCATTTTTAAAATAGCGTGTGGCACATTGTAGCAGCGTTGTCGTTGGTTGAATTCAAAATAAACATAATGGGTTTCGGCTAAAAACTTGGTTACTGTTAGTGCCGAGGCGTAATTTTACCCCGGAATTCGAAAGTTATGGGGCCACTGCAAATTATTCAAATATTATTGTATTATTAGAACAAAGATGAATGCTTACATGATACGTCTGTGTAGACCATTAGAAACATCATTGACTACTGATATACTGACACGGATTAGACTAAGGCTCAATCGATCATTTCCATACACGTTTAAAATTATAAAGTGGAACTTTGCCATTTAGAATTCTGTTGTCTAGATAGAATGTCTGTCTCTAACCAATTGGGATTTGAGCAGCACTGGACAAAACACGAAGTTTTAACGATCCTAAATTTTAGAATTGAGAAAGTATCAGAACCTTCATCAAGAACCAGCGGAATTTAGTAGACAAGAATTTTGACTCAGAAGGCTTTATTATTGAAAATTCCAAAAATGCAATCAAGAAAAGGTCAAGTAATTATACTTTTGGTTACAATAGTAATTATACTATTGTTGCTAGGCTCATACAATGCTCAATCTTTAAACGTTTCCGACAAACAGTTATTCGGTGTTGTTGGCAGTTTCGGTGAATGTTGGGCTCACGTGTATCACAATGAGACACTTCGAGGTGGAAGTTCCCCAGCGACCCCAATGACATTACCTCAGAAGTCATTCCCACTAGATTTATACGAAGAAGCATTTGAATTTCGTTCCATATGGAATTCATATGTCGCATCTAGGAGGTATCTTTACTGCTCTGTCTATATTATGGTTTACCCGGATGACTGGAAAGTAAAGTGGGAAATCAAATCGGATGAATCGAAATCATTTGATAATGTGCAAATCATCAACGAGGCACCACCAGCACCAACGTGTGCTTTTTGGTTTAAATATTTACGATTTGTTCTTCCATTTCGTGATCGACTGGACTATTTGGTGCTCATCCTAAACAGCACAGAGGAATGCACGAAGCAAGAAACCATACGTAATCATATCGTCCATAATCTAATTATTCTGCCGAGTATGCATGACATAATGAAGTCATACACGTACCAGATCAACGATTTGGTGCGTTTGAACTGTGGAGAGCCATCAGGTCGAGTTTGCTTTCACAAAATACTTGAAGCTGATACAAGAAATGGAAAAGCTTTAATCGTTGATCAATCAACATTCGAAAACGGTATATTCAGTAGTGGTTTCTGGAATGCATCTTTTAATGAATCTAGTTATATATTAAGAAATAACAAGTTTATGCGACGTGCGACGCCATTTCAAAAACTTCATCGAAAATACCATAAATTAAAATTTTTATTAGAAGATTTAGCAAAGGACGTCGTAGATATTTGGATTCCAAGCCATTTGGCCAATGATACGAATGGCTTGAAAGCAGGAGACAAGCTTACTGCAATCTTGTATTATGCAACACAAGAATTCAATCGAAGGACAGAACATGTTCCTATGAGCGAAGAATACGTCGCACATGTTACGAAATTCGGAATTAGCCGTATACACAACTACATGTTTTATTTAAAGCCTTATGACACCTCAACCTGGATTTGGCTTTTGTTTGTGACATTTGCTGTGCCATTTTTGTTTCTGGTAGTTGAAAGTAAGGAAAAGAAAATAGGAATATTCAGTAGTGCATTACTTGTAACAGTGTCAACACTGCTTCGTTCGACACCAGCAATAAGTTCAAAACTTCAAAGTGAGAAGACCAAACATATTTTTCGGCTAACACTTGGGATTTGGCTGCTACTCTTAGTCGTAATTGTTGAAGCATATGTAGGCATTGTCGTATGTTTCCTAGTAGTTCGGCCACCTTGGGAACAAAGTTGGTCAACTTTGCACGACCTTGACAGATTCCTCGGTATTGAAAATAATGTATTTAAACATTTCATGAGAAAACAGGATTATGTTCCCAACAGACAAACTATTCAATTCCGAGTTGGAGATTTCGGTTACTGTCAGTGTAC
The DNA here is from genome assembly GCA_009869845.1 of Pseudachorutes palmiensis. Taxonomy (NCBI): domain Eukaryota; kingdom Metazoa; phylum Arthropoda; class Collembola; order Poduromorpha; family Neanuridae; genus Pseudachorutes; species Pseudachorutes palmiensis. The sequence goes on from VNWY01001649.1 coordinate 3,757, forward strand.
AGTTTGGCATAGGTTTAATCTCTCTGGTTTGGATAGCTGTAAAAATATGGTGCCGAATTCAAAATACTGCAGTGGTGTTACTGCAAGGCTTTCAATGTATGGTGGACATCCTGACAAGCACTCCCGCTGCTCCAAATCAGGAATTCTGCCAAAGTTACATGAAGCAGAAGAATTGCCGATACGGGGAAGACACATTTTACTTCTTACGAGACATTCCGCATAATCGAACCAGTTTTAAGAACCTGTTCCTTTGGCAGAATCCGAGACTCTTGGACGAAGATTTGGTGACCTATTTTGACCGGGTGCATAGAACAATGGATAAAGCCAAGCACAGTATTTTCATAAGCAGTGAAGACGATNATAGAACAATGGATAAAGCCAAGCACAGTATTTTCATAAGCAGTGAAGACGATGTCAATGCGTTCAGGGCTTATCGCAATTCGAAAGAAGAGTTGTCAGATTCCGGCCTACACTATGCCATTGGGAAGCAAAAGTTCCCTCGTAAGGATGGTCGCATGTACATTGTAGCATATTCACATATCAGCTACGATTATACAAAAGCAATTTACAAAAGATTTCAACATTTGCTACAAAGTGGGATTCAAACGCTCTGGGAAAAATGGTTTAAAATTCTCTATCCAAATGAAGCACAAAAATTACAGGTGCTTTTCCGAAATCATCCAAATGAGGATTCAAACGTGCCGAAAGCTCTGACACTAAATGGAAATATTTCAAGCGCTTTTATAATTTATTTAGTTTGTATTTTTATTTCCTTAGTTTTCTTTCCTTTGGAATTATCAAGAAAAAAGATGCTGTTTACCGTAAAGCAAATGAACTGGAAATATTGTGTATTACAATCCATGCTGCAAAAGTACAACAGCAGAACAACTATTCAAAAAGAGTAAACTTATTAGTAGCGTGACGTTATTTAGTAAGAATGCCATTTTCAATAACGGAAGGCAAACTCCTGTGAAGATTGCAATTTAGAGATCGTCGTATAATGTACAACTTATAATCTAACCTTTGCTAGAAAGGCTAGAAGTATAGTTCTAAATCGGAATATTTAAAATTATGATAATAAATGGGTTTGACCTCAAGGTATATAGAATAGTACTGCTGGGGGTTTGACCTTAACATTTCACCCGGAAGGAGGTCACTTCCGGTCAATGTCAATACGGCATTTCAATCAGAGAATCATAAGGAATTTATTTCCATTATTGTCATCATGATGACATGCAAACTTTTCATCTTATCCAGGATGAACCATCGAATAATGAAGATATGCAAGGGAAAGGGAATCCACTTGATGATAGAGATGGACCTGTTGACAGTGTCCCATCAACAATTTTTTACGGTAGTGAATTGTCTAAAGATCGTAACGTCGAAGTTACATGAACACTCCAGGAAACGGATAGAAAATTCGTATAATGGTAAAAATAATGGAAAAAATTGAGATAACTCGAGTCTGGATTGGGAAAGTTTACGGCGATGAATGAGAAATCCGAATAATTGGTTGCAATTCTTCGCTGTCTTCAAGGGATTTGGCTCGAACAGGAAATTCTGCAATCTGACACGAAGACACGAATAAAGAAGAAAACGAATTTATTTGTGTTTTACACTAGGAGCAATATGAATCCATTTTCATATTTTATTTTGAAAGAGTAAGCAAAGACGTGAAACTAAAGTTTTTGAAATATTATTGCAAATGCGGAGTCTAATCCTAGAAAAACGCTAAGCTTAAAAACGAAACTGGATTTTACACAATTTGAATTCAAGAGAATTTGCTTTTGCATAACTGGAGGCCTATTCTCCATGAAGTGGAAAATTGCTAAAAATAAAGCGCTTGCTTCGTGTGTATAATATTGTTCGTAAAAGTGTTCCAATATCAAAATCATAACCCTGGGACCCTTAGGCAACACTCAGATTTTAATTTAGAGATTGCATTTCTTAATTAAAATTGCAACGCCTTGGGTAGTTCTCCAACATCCTTGACCTTTTTTGCTCCAATCATACAAGCCACCTCTGACCTCAAAAGTGGATTGATCGTAATCGGTTTTAGCCAATTCTTCCATCACATCCACCCCTTCACCGATGATTTCTTTTGACGTATTGTAATTGTCTCCTTTGCTCAGGAACCGGAGGTACTCATCGAGAATGACGTAAGAGCTTTTCATAAGGGAGTTGGACTCTTTGACAAATCCTGGCAGATGCTGATGCCGTTGGCAAAAATCTTCAAATTCTTCATCGGAAATTAGGAATTTGTTTACGTCTCTAATTGCGTTGTCCCCTTTGTTTTCCGTACTGACAGCAAGGACTTGGAAGCACTTCCAGCGGTATGGAACCAGAGCAAGGATTTGTTCACTAAAATCTTCTTTGAAGTTGTATCTGTTAATGACGGAGTTCAATTTAAAAAGGATGCCGTACTCCCGACACCATTCCGAGATTGCCAGCATCTTCTCCAAGTGGCGACCTTTCCCTGAAAATAAATCAAATGAAAACGACTCCTCTGTAATTAAATCATAATTTCGTTTACCTCTGCCGATTTTAACATTGATGTCTTCATCAAAAGAATCCACGGAGATTGCCAAGATGTCCACATACCGAGCATATTTTTTGAAAAACTTCTCCCTGATTTTCGACCCGTTTGACACAATTGAAACAGACTCCAGTTTCAGCTCCTCTTTAGCAAACTTCGAAATTTCCCCGACAAACTTCTCGTAAAGGAATGGCTCACCTCCAGATAAATTAAGTTTCTTCATTCCCACATCCGCTAGAATCTTAAGACCTTCTTTTGCATCTTCAATATTCGCAATGTGGGAAGTTTTGGCCGTATGGAAACAAAATCCGCATTCGTAATTACACTTTCTGGTAAAATGGTAGTTCACAGAGACGGGGACTTGCACAGTTCCTTCCACTCCAAGTTTCCCTCGCGAGCTTACAAGTCCAGCAGAAGTCATTCCATCTAGCGGTGGAGCAAGGTTGGGGCCATGGTGACCCATCAGCCATTTCAGAGCTTTCAGTACCCAATTCGGTCCAACTCGATGGGTGAACCACATCCACAAAAATAATATTGCGGCAAACAAACAGACTACTGCTGTTCCTATCGTATCCATCCTAGTTCTTTCACAATTTGAGAATTTTTGTCAAAATAGAGGAAGTTCTTGACTGAAATGGAAGCAATAACCTTCCAATTTCTTGGTGTTGTGGCTAATTATACTTGCTTCTCCAATCGTGTGAGATGAGAATGTTATGAATACTAAAGGATTCTCAATTGGAGTTCCTTTACTCGTCCTTTACGTACCAGAAGTGAACAGTGTCGACTGGAAACAAAACAAAGGATTCATGATTCATTCTACAAATGATATGATGAAGAGAAACTTCAAGATCAGCTAAAACCAGTGGAGACTTTTAATTTTAGGAGCCATTCATTTGTTTACATAAAAAATGTAATTTTCTAATTCATCTCAGTCGGAACGATCAACGTAACTTCTTTTAACACCTAAAGTTCTAAGGTCAAGATTCAAGAAAAACAGCCACTATCCCACAAAAATATTGTTCCCAGAAAAAAAGATATTTATGGCAGCATGAGCAACCGCATAATTCAAGTTGCGGTTAATTAAAACGTAAATTAAAACGACTTTGTTTACAGTCCGGTTTCGTAACTATGCAAGACGACGAACATACAGCTCTTTGACCACATTCATTGACGTATACACAGTTTCTCAAACTTCCAAACTGCATTGCATAGAATTGTCTCATCCCGGCATTCGATGTCACACCACTAAGCAGGGATCGATTACCACTGAGAAATACTATTATCAAATTTTTCTTCATTTCGGGATACCTTTTGGGGAAAGGATAGAGCCGAGCAGGGTTAGGGTTGGAACAGGGCCAGCCCTGACCCGACCCTGACCCTACAGGGTCGGGTCAGGACGGGATATTTTTTTAACACAACAGGGTCGGGTCAGGGTCAGGGTTAGAGCTCTGAATACAGGGTCAGGATCAACAGGGTTGGAATGGAACAGGGTCAGGGTTGACCCTGTTCAACCCTGTTGTAAAATCTCTTGAGCAAATTCAGTGAGGTGGCGGCGACTCCATGTCTGTCCGCCCCTCATCCACCCATCCCCTGCAACTTACGCAGCAGACGGCAGCACAGTCGACATCCCTTCACGGCCTTCACTCACTCACCTGGTTATTCAATATAACAAATAATTAATTCTCTCCAATTGCTAACCACACAGCTGTTCCTTCAGTGTTACAACTAATTAGTTTAACTTAATGGTAAGTGGATCCACTTTAGTTCAATCTCAACTAGTATCAAGTTTAGTTTTAACTGAATTTAATTCCAGGCTTCGCCACTACACATTGACCTAACTGATGACTTTAGTGAATATGATTCTAACGAAGCAGAGAGTCAACAGTCTGTCACGACCACTGAATCGGGTTCCAGTCAATGTTCACCTTTGGATCCAAAGCAAGCACTACAGAAGAAGGACCTCACCCGCCTAATTTCAGCAAAGAATGGTAGAATTACCTTCAAGTCACACGAATCTTCGAAAAAGAAAATCGCAGACGCTTGGAATAGTTTTCAGCATGTTCTAGTTGACAATACTCCAGTCGACTACGTGATGTGCATCAAATGTCACATGTTATACAGCTACTCAGTTGCTGCCGGTTCTGCCAATCTTGGTAGGCACATTTTAAAGTGCGGTAGATCTACCGAAACACAAGTAATTGAGACACAAAAACCGGCATCAAGTCAACGAAGTATAGCTTCAATTTTCCGTAAAGCCTCTTCACTTCCACAAGCCGCAATCAGGAACCTTAACAACGACATCGTAGTTGCACTGGCCAAGGATTTGAGGCCTCTATACTCTGTTGAAAACGAGGGATTCAAGCAAATGTGCCAATCGTTAATCAACTTTGGAGCCACTCACGGCACTCATCAAGTTCAAGACATAATCAAATCACGGTTCACTCTTCGTCGATACTTGGCAGATCTGCATATCGAAGGGAAAATTGAAGTGGCCCAAAAACTAGCTGCAGCAACTCTCACTCGAAATACATTTGCTGCAACTTTTGATCTGTGGAGCGACAAATACAAGCAATCTGCTTATGTCTCCTTCACACTTCATTTCATCGACAACAACTTTCAGCTGAACACAGTTGCTCTTGCTGTTAAACAATTTGAACTGCAGGTACCACAGCGAGACCCAAATCAAATCCTTGTGAAGTCAACTGCAAACATCCGACAATTTCTAGTCGATCGACTAAAAGAATTCATGCCAGTTGATCAACTGAATTCAATAGTCTCCAAAATGATCGCTGTTACAGATGGAGGATCCAACGTTCGCAATATATTTGAAACAAGTTATCCTTGTATGTGTCATCGGTTAAATCTAGTGCTGGAATGGACATTTGAGAAAGAAAGCAGAAACGAAGATAAGGAGAAACTGGAAGAAGAAATATCAAACTTGGAACTTTTAGCAGCAGAAGCAGAAATGGACGGCAATGACACGGAGAAATTAAAACTGGATATTTCAAAAAGAAAGAAGAAGCTATTCTCACTTTCTGCCAACTGTCCTATTATCAAGGGATCCCTTGCATCGGTGAAAAAATTGGTGACATATTTTAAGCATTCTCAGCTGAATTCTATGCTGACAACAACTCTAAAACAGCATGTGCCGACTAGATGGAATAGCAACTTGATTATGCTTCAGTCCTACCAGAAATCGCTGTTACAGATGGAGGATCCAACGTTCGCAATGTATTTGAAATCGGTTAAATCTAGTGCTGGAATGGACATTTGAGAAAGAAAGCAGAAACGAAGATAAGGAGAAACTGGAAGAAGAAATATCAAACTTGGAACTTTTAGCAGCAGAAACAGAAATGGACGGCAATGACACGGAGAAATTAAAACTGGATATTTCAAAAAGAAAGAAGAGGCTATTCTCACTTTCTGCCAACTGTCCTACTATCAAGGGATCCCTTGCAAATTGGTGACATTTTTTAAGCATTCTCAGCTGAATTCTATGCTGACAACAACTCTAAAACAGCATGTGCCGACTAGATGGAATAGCAACTTGATTATGCTTCAGTCCTACCAGAAGTCAAGGGAGGAATTACGACAAATTCTATTGAACAAAAACGAGCTCGTAAGGCTGAGGGAGATTGACGATAGATCTATCGATGAGTTGGTGAAGTTGCTCGCAAACTTTAAGGAATGCACTGAAGCCTGGAGCAAGGAAGAAGAACCAACAATACACAAAGTTGCTCTTTGGGTTCATGACCTCTTCACGAAAGTGGAGCCATTAGAAGCCGACAGCGATGAAATCTTAGAAATAAAGAAACAAATGAAGGTTTGCATGCAGCAATATCTGAAGCTTGAAGCAGTACATTTGGCAGCCTGCGCCTTGGATCCAAGGTAAAACTATTTTAATATGCATGAATTTCCTATTTTTTGACACCAATTTAATTTTAGATACAAAACACTTCGCTTCCTTCTCCCGCACCAAAAGGAAAATGCAAGGAAATACTTGAGGAAAAAGTTTGAGGAAGAAACTAGATTGCGAACTCATGAAATCAATTTAAATCCAAGTGCAACTGATGCCGTGACAACGACCGAGATCATTGCCCGAAAAAAGTCTAGATTTGCAGATCTGCAAGACGCTCCGGTGGAGTCTACCATAGCAGTGGATTCGTTTGACGAGGAATTTGGTCCCTACTTGAACAGTCGCCTTCCGACAGGTAAATCCATGCAGTGGAATTTTTAAAGCAAAACTAAGTTTAAAGCTTTTGTTAGATTCTGAGGACTTCGACATATTGCTATACTGGAAAAACTCGATTCAATATCCAACACTTCGAGTGATTGCATTACAAATGCTGGCCATCCCAGCCAGTCAAACAGCAGATGAGAGGAACTTTTCAACAACCGGTCAAATAATTTCGGATAGGCGTTCGGCACTCAGTGGATCCACTGTTGAAGCCTTGACTTTTCTAAAGAAAAATTCCACTCGGAAATATACTAGTTAAGTTAGCTCAAAATTCTTGTATGGAAATTCCAAGTATATTTATATTCACTTGCTTTATTGTTATGGCTTTAAAAATGTATAATTACAAAACTTTGAACAACTTTGAATTTGCCCAACTCGTTGAGTGTTTGAAATAGCTTCACACAAACCCGCTTAGTTTGCAAACTCACAACGATCATCAGATGGGCTGCTGGTGTACATGGTATCCCCATTGAAAAAGTATCCCCATTGAAAAAGTATCCCCATTGAAAAAGTATCCCCATTGAAAAAGTATCCCCATTGAAAAAGTATCCCCATTGAAAAAGTATCCCCATTGAAAAAGATTCGGTGGGGGAAAGTGAAACGCAGTGGTTTGAAAGAGGGTGAGAGGCCGGTTGTCCCCTGCCTCAATACCTCTACACGGTTGATCCTTCTAGATGTAGGGTTGTATGGGCTTTTCTCTGGCAAACTCACATTTTTAGAAAATAAAACTTTTAAAACGGAGCCAATTTTTCACTGAAATTACAATTTTCTTTTTAACTATGGTACGAGCTTGTTGGATTTGTGGCGACCAAAACCACTTGAATTATCAGTGTCCACGTCGAGGTAACAGTGGATCCACTGGAGTGAAGAAAAGGATTCAATCACAACATCGTGCTACTGACCTAGTTTACCGAAGGAAGACATACAATGTCTACATGGATAAGGAACGAAAGATGAGAGCGATACGAGCTGAAGGTCTACCACAACCGGTAAGTATTTGTTATGAATATTTTAGAAATCAAAAAACGTTTGGTTTTTTTCGTTTATAGTTCTTCACTGTGAAGCATGGAATCGAATGTACTGGAGCCCTGTTGGATGGAATGCGTGACCGCTTCCAAAACCACCTTGAATTGGTTTCATTTCCAGAAATAGAAGAGACGGTTGCAGATCTGCAAATTCTGACAACTGAAATGAGAGAAATGTCCACCACAATCTGGACTTTGTATTGTTACTATCAGCAGGTGAACATTCATTACTGAATTTTAACTAGTTATGGATCTCATTAATCTAACTTTCGGTTTTACAGGTCCTTGATTCTACGTACTCTGGGAAATTCACTGACATTTATAATCCCAGCTACCTCGACTTGGACATTCTACGAGGAAATATGGATTACTTGAAGTCTGCAAAAAAAGAACTCTGCATGGAATTGAATGTTCGTTTGAAACAGTTATTAGTTCTTCAAGACTCTATTGCGCTGGTCAAGACCAACATAGCTAAGCTTCACTCTGAGGATCCTCAGTCTATGTCCATGTCAATTATGACAAAAATTAGCCTACTTCAGGAAACGGATAAGACTTGGGAGTTTGTCAACAAATCTCTACTACATGAAAATGTCATTACCACCATTGAGATTGAGCTAATGCGGATCCGCAAAATTCTCGAGTTCCAACAGGCAGTAAAGGAGCTGCACAACATTAAAAAACGGTAGTCCTGTTTGTGTAATTGCGAGTTATTAAGAAAAATCAATGTCCTTTTATTGCAGTGAGACGAAAGTTGGCTTCTTTCATTTTGTCTATTCAAAATTTCCACCGAGAAATTCCGTGAGCTGGAACGGCACTGTCCCGAGCAAGGCCTTCGGATCCGAAGAATGGAAACGGTTCCATCGAACTATCCTTAGAGCTTATCATCCCGATAAACAAGACCATGGTGACACGAACTGGCAACTCATTTGTGTGGAAATCACCAAGTGCGTAAATTACTTTTTCCAGAATTAGCATATTTTTCGTTTGTATAAAATAAATTAGAGGTATCCAATTGTATGTAATTTACATGGGTTTTCACATGCAAATTAAAAAATTCCCGTTATTTTTTTGAGAACAGGGTCGGAACAGGGTTGACCCTACAGGGTCAGGATCAGGACGGGTATTTTTTTAACACAACAGGGTAGGGTCAGGGTCAGGGCTGGAGTCTTCCGAACAGGGTCAGGGCCAACAGGGTTGGAATAGAACAGGGTCAGGGTCAGGGCGGGTTGCCAAAAACGCCAACCCTGCTCGGCTCTA